>PVIW01013186.1:0-28512 GCA_004026585.1 Noctilio leporinus | reverse complement strand
CAATTTGGATACCTTTGATTCCTTTTTCTTCTCTGATGGCTATAGCTAGAACTTCCAAGACAATGTTGAATAGAAGTGGAGAAAGTGGGCAGCCTTGTCTCATTCCTGATCTTAGGGGGAAAGCTTTCAGTTTTTGTCCATTAAGTATGATGTTGGCTTCAGGTTTCTCATAGATGGCCTTTATGATGTTGAGGTATGCGCCCTCTATTCCCATTTTGCTAAGAGTTTTTATCATAAATGGTTGCTGCACTTTATCAAATGCTTTTTCAGCATCTATTGATATGATTATATGGTTTTTATCTTTCAATTTGTTGGTGTGGTGTATTACATTGATTGATTTACAAATGTTGTACCATCCTTGCATCCCTGGGATGAAGCCCACTGGATCATGGTGTATGATCTTTGTAATATACTGCTGAATCCGATTGGCCAATATTTTGTTGAGAATTTTAGCATCTATGTTCATCAGAGATTTTGGCCTGTAACTTTCTTTCTTAGTTGTATCTTGCCCTGGTTTTGGGATTAGAATAATATTGGCCTCATAGAAAGAGTTTGGGAGTCTTCCCTCTTCCTGAATTTTTTGTATAGTTTGAGGAGGATAGGAGTTAGTTCTTCTTTAAATGTTTGGTAACATTCACCTGTGTAGACATCTGGTCCAGGGCTTTTGTGCTTTGGGAGATTTTGGATGACTTCTTCAATTTCACTAGTTGTTGTTGGCCTATTCAGGTTTTCTGCTTCTTCTGGGTTCAGTTTTGGTAGATTATACCTTTCCAGAAATGTGTCCATTTCATCCAGGTTGTCATATTTCTTGTCATATAGTTGTTTGTAGTAATTTCTTACATTTTTTTGTATTTATGAGGTATCAGTTGTGATTTCTCCTCTTTCAGTTCTGATTCTGTTTATTTGGGTCCTCTCTCTCTTTTTCTTGATGAGTCTGGATAGGGGCTTGTCAATTTTGTTTATTTTTTCAAAGAACCAGCCCCTGGACCTGTCAATTCTTCGAATTGTAGTTTGAATCTTTGAGTTATTTAGTTCTGCTCTGATCTTGATGATTTCCTTCCTTCTACTTGCTCTGGGCCTTGTTTGTTGTTGCTCCTCTAGTTCTTGCAGCTTTGTAGTTAGGTCATTTTTATAAACTTCTTGTAACCTTTTTTGGAAAGCCTGTATTGCTATAAATTTCCCCCTGAGAACTGCCTTTGCTGTATCCCATAGGTTTTGGGCTGTTGTGTGTTCATAGTCATTTGTTTCCAGGAACTTTTTGATTTCATCTTTGATCTCATTGTTGACCCCTTCATTGCTTAAAAGCATGTTGTTCAGTCTCCATGAGTTACAGAACTTTTGTTTTTTCCCTTGAGATTGGTTTCTAGTTTCAAGCCATTGTGATCTGAGAAGATACTTTGTATGATTTCAATTTTCCTGTGTTTGTGGAGGCTTGTCTTGTGACATACCATGTGGTCTATCTTGGAGAGTGATCCATGTGCATTTGAGAAGAATGTGTATTTTGCTTCTTTGGGGTAAAAGACTCTGTATACATCAGTTAGGTCCATTTCCTCAGAGTGTTGTTCAATACCACAACATCTCTGGGGATTTTTTGTTTGGAAGATTTGTCCATTATTGATAGTGGGGTATTAAAATCCCCTACTATTAGTGTGTTGCTGTCTATGTCTTTCTTAAAGTCTTCCAAGATTTTCCTTATATATTTCGGAGCTCCTTTGTTGGGTGCGTATAGGTTTATCAGAGTTATTTCTTCTTGATGGATTGTTCCCTTAAGTATTATGAAATGTCCATCTTTGTCCCTTTTTATGGCCTTCATTGTAAAATCTATTCTATCTGAAATCAGTATTGCTACTCCAGCTTTTTTTGTGTGTCCATTTGCTTGATATATAGTTTTCCATCCCTTCACTCTCAATCTGTGTCGATCTTTTGTTCTGAGGTGGGTCTCTTGAAGACAGCATATATGTGGGTCATGGTGTCTTATCCATTCGGCTACCCTATGTCTTTTGATTGGTGCATTTAATCCATTTACATTTAAGGTGATTATTGATTGATACTTATTCATTACCATTTTCTCCATTTGTGTCTGTATTCCTCTGGCTTTCTCTGTTTCTTCATTTTATTTGTTTACTTCTTTTTATAGCAGACCCTTTAGCATTTCTTGCAATGCTGGTTTGGTAGAGATGTATTCTTTCAGTCTTGTTTTGTCTGGAAAGCTCCTTATTCCTCCTTCTATCTTGAATGAGAGCCTTGCTGGGTAGAGTATTCTTGCTTGCAGGCCTTTGGTTACCATGACTTGAAATACTTTTTGCCATTCCCTTCTGGCTTGAATTGTTTCTGTTGAATAATCATTTGATAGCCTTATTGGAGCCGCTTTGTATGTTATTTGTCTTTTCTCTCTTGATGCTTTTAGGATTCTCTCTTTGTCTTTGAAATTAGCCATTTTCATAATAATGTGCCTTGGTGTTGGTCTGTTTGGGTTGATCCTCATTGGGACCCTCTGTGCTTCCTGAACTGGATTCATGTTTTCACTCATTATGTTAGGGAAATTTTCTATCATGACTTTTTTGAACAGGTTTTCCATTCCTTGTTTCTCTTCTCCTTCTGGTATCCCTATGATACGGATGTTGTTACGTTTCATGTTGTCCTGCAGCTCTCTTAACCCCTCTTCAGCCTTATTCAGCCTTTTTTTATTCTCTTGTACTGTTTTGGAGTATTTGTCTACATTATCCTCCAACTCACTGATCCGGTCCTCTGCTTCCTCTAGCCTACTGTTGATTCCTTCTACTGTATTCTTCAATTCAGAAATTGTATTCTTCATTTCCTCCTGGCACTTATTGATAGTTTCCATGTCCTTTTTCGTGCTGTTGCAGTTCTCAGTAAGTTCCTTGTAACTTCCCTGGAGTTCTTTGTAATTTCCCTGGAGTTCTTTGTAGTTCTCCTGGGGTTATTTACAGTTTTCTTTGATGTGGCTGAGCTCACTGAGCTTCTCTATCATCATTCTTTTGAATTCCTTATCTGATATTCCAGGTGCCTCTGTTTCATTTTGTGTTCTTTCTGGGGATTCTTCCTTTCCTTTTGATGGTGGACTGATTCTTTTTTTTCCCATTCTGGGTGTCTGTTCTTGCTTTTTATTTATTTATTTATTTATATTTGTTCTTTCCTTGTGTTAACCTGCTTTGCTTCCTTGCCTTAGTTGAGCACCCTTCTGTGATAAGAGATTTGTGGAGTTCAATATTGCCGTCTCCCAGATTTTTTCCACTTGCTGTTCTTGGTGTGTCCTTTATTTGGGCTATCTGGTTGTATTCTGGGCCTGTGGGCTTTTAGCAGAAACAAAAACAAAAACAAACAGACAAACAAAAAATCCCAAAAACAAAAAACCAATCCAAACCAAAGAAACAAAAAAAAAATGCAAAAGGAAAAGAGAAATAAAAATGATAATATAAAGGAACCATGGACATGGACAACAGGTGGGATTGACTTTGGGGGGAATGGGTGGGTGGGTGGGGGGACAGAGGGGAGCAAAAAGGGGATGGATGTAATACAACAACAATAAAATTTAAAAAAAAATGATAATAATAATAACAAAAAGTTTAGATGAATGTTCACCCTTAATCCCTGGCTGGTCCAGATGGAGCCTGGACCTGAGGGCTTTTAGCAGAGGGAAAAAAAATGAAAGAAAAAAAGGGGGAAAGTCACAAGAGAAAGAGAAATCAATATTAATAAAGAAAAGGTTCAGGTGTCTGTTCACCCTTTATGGTCTCTGTTTGGTCCAGGTGGAGCCAGGACCAGTGGGTTTTATCAGGGAGAAAAGAAAGGAGAAAGAAAGTAAGAAAGAAAGAAGGGAGGAAGCAAGGAAGGAAGGAAGGAAGGAAGGAAGGAAGGAAGGAAGGAAAAGAAAAGGGGAGAAAGTCACAAGACAAAGAGAAATCAATATTAATAAATACAGGTTTTAGGTGTCTGTTCCCCCTTTATGATTTCTGATTGGTCCAGGTGGAGCCAGAACCTGTGGGCTTTACCAGGAAGAAAAGGAAAAGAAAAAATTTAAAAAAAAAAAAAAGGGAAGGAAAAAAAGAATAAAGAAAGGGTTTAAGTGGCTGGGGAAGGGAGGAATACTTAGATTGAGGTCTAGGAATGCGTTATAGCCACAGAGTGAGTAGACTTTAATTCGAGAGTAGGGGGAGGGTCCTGGGTATTTAGGTGGATTAAGGTATGGGGGGGATTAAGAATATGTGAGAAGTAACTTTTGCAAAGGATATTTTGGGGATTAATAGTTCATATTGCTCTCGGTATAACTCAGGTGGTTGAGATTAGCAGCAATCCCTTTCCTGAGGCTGCCTCTTTTTCTTGGTCAGGACTTTGCAGTCTATAGTGTATATTCTAGCTGGTCTTGACGCGTGGCAGGGCCTCTGATTGTCACAGTCAGGGCTGATTCTGAGTGTCCGCCCCCAGGTAGGCTGGGTCTTTCGCAGCCTGGCTGGATTTTAGGGCTGCAGGTATTCTGGAGCCCGCAGGGTGCCCCCTCCCACTCCTGGCAGAGGTTCCTGCCCAGGATGAGCACCCAGCACCCCTGCAGGGCAGCCTGCAACTTTGCTGGTCCCTGTGACGACTGGCCCCGCCCCCGCAGTTCCAGAAGGAGGCCGCCCCTCTCTGTCAACACTGTCCCGCCCTTCCGGGGCGGGCACCACTCCTCCAAGCCAACCAGCTCTCTGAGGAGTCCTTTACTTGGCCTCTGTGGTGAGCCCCTCCCAGACGTGGGTGGTGCGGCCTTTGTCTCTGGCAATGGCGGGTCAGTTGACCCCGCTACTAGTTTTGGGCTCGCAGGCTTGCTATTTGTTGTTTCTGCGGAGCCTGGGGGCCTGTGTGGTTGCGCAGGGCTGGGCCTCCCCCCTTGCAGGGGCTTCTAGCTGCTGTTTCCCCGGTGGCCCAGCAGCACCGTTTTCGGCCCTCTCATCGCCCCGGCCGGTGCACTTTCCAGCTCCCTGGCTCCGGATTCTCGCAGGACTCTTCTCCTCCGCCTCTAGCCCCTCGAGGAGCCTCCTCTCCCTGTTGCTGGAGTGAGTCTCTCACATAGTCCCTCCCCTGCAAGAGCTTAATTCCGCATTCCATATGCATTTGCCCTCTCTGCTGGCACTTCACTGTTGAGACTTCCAGTTGCCAGGGAGCCTGGAGCTGGCCTCAGTCAAACACGCCCCTCTGGATAGAGCCGCCACTGCCCAGAGCCGACCTCGGCCCGCTGGCTGGTTGGTCAGGAACGCCTCACCTACTGTCCTACTGGCCTCCTCTGCCTCTGGGCTGTGCTCACCTGTGTTCAGATGCTGCCTGCTCCAATTCCTAGGGTCCTGAAGACGTCTTACGCTCCCTATCTTGTCCTCTAGCTGCTTTGGTACTCGAGAACACCATCAGCTCTGCTCTCTACTCTGTCGCCATCTTCTCTCCCTTCAACTTTGGTACATTTACACAATGGAATACTACACAGTAGAAAGAAAGAAGGAACTCCTAGCCTTTGCAACAACATGGATGGAACTAGAAAGTATTATGGTTAGTGAAATAAGCCAGTCAGTAAAAGACAAATACCATATGATCTCACCCATTTCAGGACAATAATGAACAAAACTAACAGCAAGCAAAACAGAACCAGATATATGAATACAGTGAATAGGCCTTCAGTGGGCAGGGGAAGGGGGTAGCGGGGAGGAAGAGGAAAAGAAGGGGAGCAGTTTAATCAAGGAACTGGCATGGAAGAACCATGAATATGGACAAGTGGGATTAACTTTGTCGGGGAGTGGGTCGGTGGGGAAGGGGACAGAGGGGAGTAACAAGGGGATGGATGTAATACAACAACAATAAAGTTCAATTTAAAAAAAAAAAAACAACAATATCACTATCTCTGTGCAAGCTGCATGTCTCCTTTCACCACGTCACTCCCCCCCCCACCCCCCGCCACTCAAGCCTAGTGAGTTCTCAGACCGCGTGTCTGCCTGTGGGTCCATCCAGTGGAAGGCACAAGTCCCTGTCTACACGTCCATCCAGGCGAGCAGAGAGAGAAACTGTGTGTCTCTGCATGTCATTCCAGGGGAGCCCATCTGCATGTTTATCTAAAGAAGGCCCCCTACATGTTTTATCCAGGGGAAGAGAACCCCAGTTTCTTTATCCTGGGAAGGAGAGCCCCAGATTGATGGCTGCTCCCTATTTTAAATCCCCTGAGACATATTATGCACACTAAATAGTTCTGACCACTGGCAGAACTTTTCACAGTGCTAAAAGCTATTTTACACTACCTTCTGGGTAAGGCCCCTCCTATTTCCTTGGCTAGACAAGAACCAAGGCTAGTCCACCTGGCCTCACTCCACCCCATTCCCAAACTGCAGAGTTGGGCATTTTGGCTTTCACCCACTCTGTGACAGTCTTTGCACCCATGCTGGGCCAGGCAATGCACAGGATGTTATGGGGATGCTGATCCAGCTGGTTAGGACCCAAGTTCTCATACATTTACCATCTAGCTGGGCTGTTACAACATACACAGCAACCTACAGCTCTAACTATTAGTGCAGGGCAGGCCCAAAAGCTAAGACTGCATGTCTTTACTATACTGGCATTCTTTAGGGGTCACTTTACTGAGGCCATAAGGTTTGGGAAAGCAGAAGAGGGGCCATCATGTTCCCTAAATAGAGACCAGTCTGTCTGCTATGTGTGCACAGAGAATGCACACTTCCTTCAGCATGTCAGAGATCACTTCCTGGAGCCATGTCAGTTAAGAAACCCGCAGGACTTAGCAACTGCTCTGCAGCTTCCAGGAGGCACCTGCACCCCAGTCCTAGCCCTCTGGCACAGGGAGAAGAGCCACTTCATCACAACTATGCTCTGCTTCTGCTGCACCAGACAGCAGGCCCAGGACTTCTTTGTCTGCTTCAAGTAAGGCTGTGACTCGTGAATCCTGTGACACCTCTGAAGCAGTGGTCCTTCTGTGTATCAATTACCATGCTTCTTCCACTTACTGGGTATGTAATGCAAGAGATCAAGCCCAGCGATCTCAACTGCTTGTTCAGATAAACTGAAAAGACCACAAGGAGGACTGGATGGAGCAGACACAGCCTTTATTACTTACATTACAGGAAGCACTGATGGCAACAGATTAGCAAAGCAGGACCGCACCTCCCTTAGCCTGAGACTTGTTTTAAGGAATCCTGGCAAAGGGATTCTTTTGCACATTACTTGCACATTACTCTAAAGTACATTACCTCAGTGTGTATGCACAGAAGGAAAAGGTCAAGAAGCAATCACACAGGACAAGAAACCACTCCCAAAAGGAGATAAAGAGGGAATTACAATCCATTTCCAAAGTAATACACATTCATTCTGGCCAGGGACCCTCCAGCCAGCCTTCAATTATGGGGTTTGGAAGAGTCATATCCAGCACAACTTCACACTCCACCCCAACATTGCTCTTCCACCTCACATTCTCCATGTTACATTCTTCTGATAAAGAACCTGTATGGTGAATATATTTGGCACATTGCATCCATATACCACAAATACAGTTAAGGCTACACCCTAAGACCAACAATGCAAGACAAAACCCAAAGAGACCTAGGAGAAGGAAACACCACGATGAACCTAGAGAATTCCACAAAGCTGTAAAGGGGTCAGAGACTACGGCTGATTTATGATTAATATCAGCTCCTAGGGCAGTTAAGGCTTGGGATACATTGTGAGAGTTATCAGGGATATATACACAACACTCAGTGTGCAGAATGGCGCAGATGTCCCCCTGGGCTGTAGTAAGTCTAGTGTCGTCCTATTCTGCAGTACAACTTTCTTCATTTGAGTTATCCCATCACAAACCAGGACTATAATGCATCTGATGTGATTTAGGGCTATTGCAGTGTGATTTGCTAGGGCCTTAATGGTCTCATGAGTTAAAATAGTACCTACAGGGAGCACAAAAATGGCTAGTGGTTAGGACCACCAGTCAGAGTGCTTGACTTGATAGCATGCCCAAGGTAAGTTCCAATTTCGAGGGGGCACTTGAAAAAGTATTTAACACTTGCCCTTGGCTGTATGGTTCTCCCCTGGCGCAACACTCAGTTCAATCAAATGGGAGGTAAAGCCAAACAGTCCTCTCTCCCTGGGACTGGATGGGCCTGTGTCCCACTAGTAGACTGCCCCCAGTGGTCTGTAGTAGTCATTACAGTTATCTTCATGCTCAAGGCTGCGGTCATCCACTTTCAAGAGCTGAAATCTCATTCAAAGTACCATTTCTGCTTCAACACATATGGACATGTGTAACGCTGACAGCCACCCTACACCATCCCAAACTATGTACAAAAGCCATGGCTTGGTGCAGATGGCCTGTTCCCGCATTAGGGACACCACCTTTCCACATGTCTGTTTAAACATGGGGTCAAGAGCTTGCCGGCCTTGCAGCTTTTCCCAACCTGCCTGGTTCTCAGGGTGGATCCACCATGGTAGGCTGTTAGGGCCCATCTGGGAAAAAGCATGGCAACTTGGAGTCCTGCGTGGGCCATGCTAAACCTTTAAGTCCCAATAGGAAGGTTGGGAATGCTGGATACATACTTGTTTCCATGTAAAACCAGTGGCCCTGCGGGGAAGGGGACTAGATCATGGGTAAATACTTGAGTTACCAAGAAGCCTGGCCTGTTCTCTCACCTACCCTGGTCCTTGGTTGTATTGACAGAGGAACTGTTTTAAATTTGAATGCACATCCAGACCTGAGTATGATCTCCCTACCCCCTCACTTGCTTTTCCACTTCCCTGTAATTAGCATTGATTGAAAAGCTATGTGCCTCCAAGTTTGCCCCTTTCAATAAAAGACCTTTGGGAACAAAGAACTGGGCCTTTGGCCTTGAGCCACTGGCCAGCAGATCTTCTTCCCCTTACACAGAGATGTTTAGGGTAGTTTTTGGTTCATCCATGGACTGCAGGTCGGGGTCCCCCACAATAGGCCAGCAGAGGCAGCAGTGGGAAATTCAGTGCAGACCCAACAATCAAAATTGTTGCTGATGGCTGCTAGCATATGGGCCCACTATAGAAAAGAGTTTCCAGAGCAGAATCTAAGGGTGATAAAACAGATGTTTAATAAGCACTAAGAGAAGTAGATCTTGGCAGATTGGCAACACACATGCCACAGTCCGGTCTTTGGTTAATATGATTACACTGACTGGCGGATGTCCTGGCAATTGGCACCATGCCCTATCTAACCCTAGGCTAAGGGTCTTCTGCGCTCAAAGTCAGACTGTGCCACAATTGCTCATATATGGATGGGTACTAGTCACTGTCCCTGTACCCTGGCAAAGTGGCATGCCAGGTCCCATAATTGCTCACTAGTCTTTCCTAATTGTCTCCCTAGCACATCCTTATTGTCTGCTGTTAGGAGATGCATGTTCTTTTCTAGTTGCAGCTCCTCTTCTAAATGGACAGCTTTCATCTCTGCCTTTGTCTGTCTCTCAGTTACCTTCCGTAGCTCTGCCAACATTAACCAGCTCACAGAGGAGGCAACATGGTGGAGGACTTTCTTTATCCCTAGGGCTCACTGCTCTCCCACATTCTGCAAGGCTTGTAGGAGGCCATCAGGAGTTTCAGGAGAGCCTCCCCAATCCCATGGCAGTCCCCACATATAAAGAAGATTTGTCATCTCATACCACATAGAATTTGCTGGCCAGCCTGGAATTCCTCCTGGTATCTCCCCATTTAGCATAATGTTGCCACAGTCAACTGAACTTGAGGAGTGGGAAGTATTCAAATCCTGTCAATGACTATATCAATTGTAACACAGGAGATTGAGTCCAGAAACCTCAACTGCTCATTTGGATAAGCAAAAAAACTCACAAGGACTGGTTGGAGCAGACATGGCATTTATTACTTGCATTACAGAGAGCACCAACAGCAGCAGATCAGGGAAGTAGGACCACACCTTCCTAAGCCTAAGACTTGTTTTAAGGGATCCCAGGCAAAGGGGGCACATGTCTTGCATGTGACTCTAAATGATAGTACCTCAGTGTGTATGTGCAAAAGGAAAAGGTCAAGAAGCAGTCACACAGGACAAGAAGTCAATCCCAAAAGGAGATAAGAAGGGAATTACAATCCATTTCCAAAGTGATACACATTCCTCTGGCCAGGGACCTCTGGCCAACCTTCCATAATGGGGTTTGGAAGAGCCAAGTCTAGCACAACTCCACAGGGTACAAGCTGCATGATTGATCCTAGCGCCTTTGCAACCTTTCTGGGCCAGGCACCAAGCATCCCTGAATGCCTTCTGGTAGCCAAAGTAGTCAGGTTGGAATGAGAACCGCATTTTTTCCTGATGAGGAAATAGGCACAGATATGTCAAGTAGCCAACCCAAGGGCACAAGGCTAGCAGGAGGTAAAGGATTCAAAGCCAGACAGTCTAAGCCCAGAGCCTGCATCATGACTGCTCTGCAGGGCTACCTCTTAACTGCACTCCCAAAGCCTAATGCTGATAAGCGCAACTCGGTTCTGCCCTTAGAGAATTTAGATAAGCTGTGTGTCCTGATGGAACAGACTGCAGAGTGGGGGTGTCCCCTGAAATATTCCCCACATTCCTTTGTTGGAGGAAGGGGTAAGTAACAATATGGCCTTAAAGATACTTTGCACTTGAATGGAGAGGACTACTGCCCAGGGTGGAAGGTGTATGTGACTCTGAGAACATACAGTGGCTTGTAACATAGCCAGGGGAGGCAGATGACCCTGTGTCACAGGGAATTCTTGCCCTGACTAAAGAGGGCAGCCAAAAGAAGGTAAAAGATAAAGGGGATCTGGCAAAAGCAGCACATCATAGGAGGGGCCAGATAGGAGGTCACATAGAAAGTTCTAGGCCAAGCATTTAAATAAGGGTGTTAGTCCTGGCTGGTGACTCAGTGGATAAGGCATCAACCTGAGAACCCAAAGGTTGCTGGTTCCATTCCCAGTCAGGGCACGAGACCAGGTTGCAAGCCAGGTCTCCGGCCAAGTCCATAGCTGGAGGCAAGTGAAAGGCAACCATACATTAATGTTTCTCTCCCTTTCTTCCTCCCTGCCTGCCCTTCTTTCTTAAAAATAATGAATAAAATCTTTTAAAAAATAAAATAAAGCCCTGGCTGGTAGCACAGTGGATAAGGTGCCAGCCTGCGAACCCAAAGGTCGCAGGTTCGATTCCCCAGCCAGTGCACATAACAAGGTTGCAAACCAGGTCTTCAGTCAGGTCTGTAGCTGGAGGCAGGTGAAAAGCAACCATACATTGATGTCTCCCTCTCTGCCTCTCTCCCTTCCCCTCTTTCTAAAAATAATGAAATAAAATCTTTTTTTAAAAAAATAAATAAATAATAAAATAAAATAATAAAATAAGGGTGAACTGAAAGAGAAGGAGGTCAGATACACCATGAGGAGGTGTACAAGGAGATGCCATGCAGTTTGGACAAGAAGCCTGCCATGAGATAGATCTGCAGTAAGAAAGGGGAGGCCTGCTGGGAAAACAGCCTTGGAGAAGACAGCGAAGAGTTGTGTAATAGAGTTGTGTAGGGACCTGCCTAACCAAGCACAGAGTGGTGACAGAGGCTTGGAGCCAAACTGTGACTGGAAATGCTGATCTAGACTTCTACTTTTCTGAAAGATGGTATCTCTGACTGGTGTATTCTGAAACTAGCCTGGTTTGGCAAAGGGGGTGGGGCAGGACTATGTGTTTTGGGATGTTTTAAAGGGAGTGGGACCTAATGGCAGAAAGCTACAATTATTCTAAATTTATATAACCCTTAAATAAACAACCCCTTTCCTTTTTCACCAGTCTCTTGCATTAGGAGTCACACTTCTTGGTGACGGGCAATTGAGCCCCACAGCTGTTCCAGAACAGTATAGGTGGGGTTCTATAACACAAATACCCTGGGCAAAGGGTTCATTCTGGAAAGATGTTCTTCTGAGGTACACCTGAAACTCCATTCCTAGTCGTACTTGCACAGGTCTTAAATACAGAGCTTCCCCTTAGGAAAAAAAAAGGCCTACTTCCTAGCTTAGCTCTCTTGCTGTGCTCAGACCCCAGGGTTCCCAGTACCAAAGACGGTAACAACAGTCCTGGTGGGGGGTGGAGCAGGCCCAGCAGAACTTTTAGAATCCTACCCATGGGGCTCCATGGGGCTGCAAGGAATATTTCAGCCCAGCTATGTGGTTCATAACCTGGGTTCAGATGGTCCGAGAGGATTGGATGAAAACCCCTGGGATATAAGTCAAATTCTGCATGTGCATTTTTCTTGAAGGATGGGCTTTAATCAAAATTTTCCAGAGGTCTGGGATACAGTAAGGAGGCCCTTGGAGGATCAGTGTTCTCTAATTCATGCTGTCAGCTACTGTGGGCCAGCAACAATTCAGTACAGCCCTTGTCTACTAAAGCAGAGCAGGATAGGTAAAACACTAAACACAATAATAACCGCTCAGGAAATAACCACCAGCTGTTCATAAATCATAATCAGCTGACATTAATAAATTATTTTTGATTTTTGTAAAATAGAATAATGATATTGCAATTATGTTTTTAAAAAGTGTCTAGCCTCTGTGATAGGGAGGGAGGGTGAGTAAAATGAAGAGTGGAGTGCAGACACCAAGGAAAACAGTCTGGAGTTTCCTTTTAAAATTAAGAATAGAATGACTATATGATTCAGCAATCCCTGTTGTTTTAGCTTAAAAGCATGAAAACATTTATTTGTAAAAACATATGTATCCTTATGTTCACTGCTGTAGTATTTACAATAGCTTAGACATGGAATATGGAAGATGTGGCATATATACATATATGTATATATATACACACATGTCACATCTTCCATATCCATTCATCTGTTGATGGATACTTGGGTACACACACACACACACACACACGTATATATATTCAATGGAATACTGCACAGCTATAAAATAGCATATTGTCACACGGATGGGTCTTGAGGATATTATGCTAAGTGAAATAAGTCAGATGAAAACAGATAAAAACCACATGATTTCACTCATATAGAATATAAAACAAAAAAATAACAAATGAACTAACAAAACAAATTATAGAATAGACAATAGAATACATAGAATAGACAACAGAATAGTGGTTACCAGAGGGGAAAAGGGGTTGGAGAAGGGCAAAGTGGGTAAGGAAAGTCAAATATTGGGTTGGCCAAAAAGTCTGTACGGCTTTTTCCATAAAATAAAAGACACATTTTTCATTTCCACAATGAACTTTATTGATTTGGATATTTTGAGTATGTCGCTACTCCTGTGTGGTAGGTATAACGTTGGTTGTTCTCCATTAATGTCTTGATTTGGTTACTACCCAATTGTGGAGCATCACCCAGCGAAAAATCTCCAGTGTCAGGTAATGTGGGTTTTGAAAGAATTCACAAAGAGAAGGAAATACAGAGAGCAGTTTTATTTTAACTTTCCCAAAAGAGGGAAAGGTGGAGGTGCAGAGAAATGGAGAAATGCACCAGCCCTGAGGGGTACGGGCTGTGAGTTTTTAGAGGGACAGGTTTGTGGCTGGGTAGTCTAGGCAAGTAGTCAGGCTGATAGTGTAGGCTTCAGTTTGTTTTGCTGTTATTTTTGGGTTCAGGGTCTGAATGCTCTGGTCTGGTATATCCTGTCTGTGTAAGTTTCAAACACCTGCATGGGGGATGCTTTTAGTAATCTTCCTAGTCCTGAGAATAGAGGCTCAGAGAAACAACAGTTAATTATGTCTGGCGGACTTAAAGAAAGTGAGATTGCCAGCACTGGTAAAGAGGGCCTGAAAGGGGCTTTTTTTTTTTTTGTCCTTTCTTCATTCAGCACAAACGACCAAGCATCTTCTCTATACACTGCATGCATCTTGTGTGTGTGTGTGTGTGTGTGTGTGTGTGTGTGTTTCAGATGCACTTTTACCTTTCTTGAAATAATAAAGCATAATATACCAAAAATGTTGTTTATTTTCTTCCATCTTCAATATTAAAATGGCTGCACAAAAATTCACCAATTTTGATGTTTTTTTAAAAAATGCAAGCCAATAGGACAGCTGTCACAATACAATCTAACAAAATTGTTTAGAATGAAGTTAAAGACAACTAAGCGCTACTAGAGCCATCTTATGGGGGGGAAAAACCAAATGAGCTTTTTCGCTAACCCAATATGCAGTGAGTAGGCTTCAGGAGGTGAGTACTCAATACAGTACACAGATAATAAATTATAATGTTGTATACCTGAAGATTATGTAATGTCATTAACCGTTGTTAACTCCATAAATATAATTTTTTTAAAAGAAAAGAAGGAAGGAGGAAGAGAGGGAGGGAAGAAGAGAGGGAGGGAAGAAGAAAGTTTGAAGCTGGAGCTGAGGGTTTATGGGTTCCTTGTATTATTCTCTCCACTTCTGATTTTTTAATCCCATAATAAAAATATAAAACTATAAATAAATCAAAGCTACTATTCATAACAAGGTGCAATGACCGAGCCAAGCAGAAAGGGAAGCCTACCATACTCCATCCACAGGTCTGCGTAGGGCAGCAGGAGTCTGTCCCACCCTCCACCCTTGACCCATTCCCCTGGGAATGAAGACAAATCCGACGGGGCCCCTCTTCCTGGGCTCAGGATCTCTGCGATCTCCTCCAGCTTGCCGCGCACTAGCCGGGTATCTGGCACTTGACCTTCCCCGTGGCTGTCCTGCTGTTCATGTGACGGCATGCCCTTCAGGTGGAGAGGAGTCTGCGGATGGAGAGGAGGTCGTGGGAGCCCCTCCAGAGTTGCACAGGTAAAGCACAGTCTGGCATTTTCCTAAACTGCTTGGGGGACGTGGGGATGGATGTAAAGAGAAAAACAAACACACCGCCCCTTCTTTTCCTCTTCTCACTACACGTCCCCCATCCCAGGGGCGGTACCCAGGTCCTTCCGGGAGGTTTTCGGGCTGAGGACCTGAGAGGCAGCGCCCCGGAGTTTGGAGGGCCAAAGGAGGCGGCTCGAATCTGGGCTGCTGCAGTCCAGCGGCCAGTGCCCGCCGCGGCCCCTCCCCCGATTCCCCCTCGCCCCCTCCGCCCCCTTTGCCAGGTCTCCCAACCCTGCCTCGCATCCTCCTCCCGGCAACCACGGGAGGAGCAGCAGGAGGCGCAGCAGCCAGCCGCGTAGCCTTTGTCTCAGGGCAGACAGGCGGAGGGGCCCATCGCAGGCGTAAGTGATCCACGGCTGGGCCGCGCGGGGAGCTCAGCGGGGAGCGGGCCGGGGTTGGGTTGCTCCGAGCTGGGGATGTTGGGCCCCAGGTCATCCCCCGCCCGCCCCCCGGCCCCGGCCCCAGCCCCAGCCCGGGCTCTGCACAGCCTCGGGACTAGGAGTTGGCGGTGGGGAATGGGGCTTTACAGTGCCCGCCTAGGGGGGTACGCGGGCGCAAAGGGGCCACCACCGAGTGGTTTCGGGCAGTGCGGGGCTGCCGGGCTGCCTGGCTGCCGGGCTGCGGGCTTCAGGCTCCGGCAGGGGTGCGGGCTCCCAGCGCTCCGACGCCTTGTGCCCGGCGTACTGCTGCTTGGGTGCAAATCCTGTCCGCTGTGTTTCTCTGGGCATAGGCACGCGGAGACCGAAGAGGCTAAGGACAGGCAGTGATTGGAGAAGCGGGAGAGGAGGCGGCCATCGTCACTGTCATCACCACTGTCACCACCATCACCACCATCATCTCCATCACCATCACTGACCGTTGCCCATCCTGGCTCCCCCCAACCTCCCCTCCTCTCTCCTTTCCTGTGTCACGCCAACTTTATTAGATTATTTCCTTTTCACGGGTAATACTTTGAAAAAGCGACAGAGGCTCTCACTTTGGAAATAAGTACATTTGCTATGGGACATTTGTCATCTTGTAGTTGCCTGTTACCTCAGTTTTCCTATCAGAAAAAAAGGGGCACAGTAATGCTGCATTCCTCATAGTAGACGGAAAAGACTAGCGTGCTTTCAGTTTTGCTAATCCTGCTACTGGAAGGGTTTTATATATTTCATTTTTTTTCTTTCACATGATGATGATGATGATACAGTTGATGCCTTCACTAGGTTGGAGAATCAGGAATTTTGCGGTTTTCTCTAATTTTTGAATGTCAGAACACCAGTAGTAAATAGAGATGTGAGGAACATGAAAGTCTGACTAACATAATAAATATCAAGAACAGAAGCAAAACAAGTACTTTTGTAGAAAAATCACCACATTGAGGGAGGCAATGACTCTGAAATGTAGAAAGTGTCATTTTAGTTGTTAGTGGCTCTTAATTTCAATAATTTGGATGCAAATAGTGTACCTTAGGTACTCTTCACCCAACCTGAAAAATGTTTTAATTGCTGTTTCAGAGCACACGCCTCCACAGGACCACCAGATTATACAGAAGCTCAGCAGGAGAGAGCATAGAGATGTTGTTATGAAAAGTAATTTATAGAAAAACAAGCTCTGCAGGCTTTTGCCTTTGTGCCTTCTGGTTTGAAAATGAACTTTGAACTTATGTGCCCTTATGTTCTAATCTTAAGAAAGACAACTAGGCAATCCTAAACTTCTTCACATGCTTGCAAAATTTTCTTCCCTCAAAGTCAGGGTAGCAAGACTCTTCTTTAATAGCACACTGAAAGAAGCCAGCAGTGGTATAGTTCATTCCTACAATTTGAGAAAGAAAGTGATAATATTAACTAACAGTAATGCAGACCTAGCTGAACAGCAGTTGTCATTTCTGTAGTGTAAGATACCACAAACACTGCAATTTTAACTATACATGAACTCAGATATCTCTAAGTTACAAAATGGGGTTTTCAAATAGTACATGTCATTTTGTGGAGAATGAAATAATTTCTTTCCCTAAAAGTATTTTAGAGCCTCTAAGCAGAGTGGATCTTAAAAACACATTTTCAGGACAAAGACTTAAAGAATTATTTCACAATGTAATTCTGGATCTTTGGGAAATACTCAGCATCTTAAGAAACTTTGAGGTCTTTGGTTGTTGCTGACTTATATTGTTATATGCCATGCTAATTGTTTTAGCTACCATGAATATTTATATCCTCATATGAATTATAATTTTTAAATAATTCTTTTTATTGAGGAATGATTTACATGCATAAAATTCACAGTTCTTTAGTGTATAGCTTGATGAATTTTTACCTGTGTATACCCTCATATAACCAACACCAAGAGGGTACAGGATATTTATTTCCATTGTCCCAGAGTGTTCCCTCATCCCCCTGCCCAAATATAACTGCTACTCTGACTACTGTCAACACAGAAACATATTTTTTTATAATAGTTAAGTAATTTTTTAAAAATTTGTCCGCCTTTAGTTGGCCTATTCCTTTAGCAAATATGACAGTCCAGGCTAGGGACCCAGCACTGTGTAGACATGAGCCTTCCCCTGAAGAGTTAAATTAGGCAAATAATTAAACAAATGGGTACCCCAGTTTTGTGGGGTGTCTTGTTTTTTTTGAGGGTGAAAAGGAAGGCCTCTTGGAGGATGTGAATTTTTAAGTTGGGAACTAAAAGATGAGTAGAAGTTAGTCAGCTAAAACACATAGTAGGTGGGAAAAAAATTCCAGATGGAAGGAAAATGAGTCATGGCTCATGTCAGCATAAGAAACCTTTAAACCTATAGAGAATTTTTATGAGTTTACTTGAGCCAAACTGACAATTGCCAGGAAGCAACACCTCAATGGACTGAGAAAATGCTCCAGAGAATAGCAGTTTTGCACTTAATAGTATACATTACAATCAACGGAGAAAGCCAAGAAAGTTACATTTTATTGTCCATTGGTGGTAGATTAGAAAGTGGGAGAAAGCAAAGCAATCTCTGGGACTGGATAAAAAGCAAAATAAGTAAGACATACTTCTACATTTGTGGGTCTAGCATAGTTAACAGTTAACAATGAACACAACAATAACAAGGAGAGGTTTTGTGGTCTCTGCCCTGGTGCAGTGAGGGGTCTGGAAAAAAGGGAAATTGCCCAAACATTTCAAAGGTATGTTATCATAGATGCAGAAAGACAATAGATGGGCTCAGTTAAGGTTAAAATTGACCTTTGTCAGGCAAGATACAGGCCTAGGACAAGACTACCCACCATGAATCACTTTTAGTTAGAAAGTGTTCATTTCAGACCATCCTATGTGGTTAGGTTGGTGGTGAAATGGCACCAGGTATTAGACCCGTGGAGTCACACTGGACTTTGGTTCAGCAACCTCTGTTGAGTTCTAGCTAAGAAATAATTTAGAGTCAAGACTCAGACTATAAGAGAAAATTTATTTAGGAAGTCCCAGAGGAAGAAGTGAGCTGTATAATAAATGGGCTCAGGAAACAAGTTACAAGGCAAAAGAAGCTCTTGTAGCTCAGGAGGAAAAGAGGGGCAAAGAAAAACCTGGGGAAAGGTGCAGGCATGCTCTATGGAGAGAGCCACACTACCCACCCACCCCCATCCCCCATCTTGAGAGTGTTTATCTGGAGCTCTCAGGGGAGAATTCCAATGAATATTCATCAGCTTTCCAGGTGTGTCCTTTCAGGTCTGTATTGATTGGTCAGTGCCAGGGCTGGGAGTTATTAGTTATTGCAGCTGGTCCTGACCTCACCCATGACATTGTTTCTCTGGTTGTGCTGCTTTCCTGGGTGTGGAGCTGAAATTCAACTGAGGTCTAAATGTATTTGACATGAGTCAGAATCTCATTGTCCTTGGGGCTTGTTGCTTAAGAACTACTCTCTGGCTCCAGTTCTTTGCAGGTCTAACCCACAAGACTAGAAGCATGCTGGGGAGGGTGTGAGCCACTTGACTAGAGATATGAAAGGTTCGGGTGTGACCGGTGTTACACTAGGGTGGAACGACCACTCTGGTGGCAAGGTCCTGTTTTCCCAGTTTTGCCCTTTGCTAGGCGCCCTGGTGACCTTCTGTACCCGGCCCATCATCCTTGCTCAGCTCATGTCTGTCCAACTGCCTACCACAGGTACTTTATGTCTGAGTTTGTAAGGCCTACAATGCAGGCCTCCCTGAACTTGACAGGTTACATCCTGTTTGGGCAGTTCTTTTACATTTTTAATAAGACTGTTATCTTTTATTTTTTATTTAGAAGTTTCAAATATTTTATTTTTTCTGCATATTTGAGTTTTTCCTTTTATATGCTAGTTGATAATAGATTCATTACTTGTTTCATTCTATTCTGTAATTTTGAAGTTTTGTTTACTATGAAATACATCCCTTTTTGAGGCTTCAATATATGAGGCCACCTGCATCATTGATAATTGGCTCACTGCCCTCAATCCTGAAATTGAAGAATTAAAATACCCAGAGTACAATCTTGAAGACAAGTGGATCTGTATTGTAGCCTAAGAAAACACCTACATGCTTAAATTAGTTTTTGCCTAAAATTCCAAGACTCTATCAGGGACATGGTTCTAATTATTTGAACTTGCTATTTATGCAAAGTAATTGGAAGTGTGCCCTTTAAATTGTTCCAACAACCTAACCATAATTATTGTACTTCTAATGTACTTATGAAGGAGAAGACATTTATTAGCCAGGTTTTTTCTTAATTCTTCTGATGTCAGGCTCCCAAGTATTTTATTTCATTTGACGGGAGGAATTACAGTATATTACTGTTTTGCTGTCATCAAGGAAAATCTATGGGAGATTTTCAAATGAGAAGTAACTGATAGAGATATTACTCTTACTGTTATTCCTGTTCAAAATGAAAACTTATTTTTACATGAATGGAAACAGGTAGGTGGTTTTGGTGCTTTATAAAGTGGTAAACATGAAGAAGGTTCTCCAAAGGTGAGTGGATAGAGGGATGGATAGATCAGTGGGTGGAAGGATAAATGAATGGATGGATGTGGACATATGTTTGAAAGGGCAGGTAAAAGAAAAGATGGGTGAGTAAGCAGAGGGTCGGATAGATGGATGAGTGGATAGCTGTGTAAATGAATGGATGAACTGGCAAATGAATGGGTAGATGGATAGATAATTAGGTAGAAAAAAGTGGGTTGATAATAAGGTGGCATAAGAGAGTTGTTCTGCCTAAAGAGGGAAAAGCAAATACCCTCAAGAGGTACGGTGAAATTAGCAGTGCAGAGTTCTAATGTGATCTTATATAAACCCTTTAACATCTCTGAGGTTCTTATATGAAAGGATGGCATCAACCACCCGACCTGCTGCCAGGTTTATGGTCAGGACCAGATTGTATGACCATGAATGTGTTAAAACTGTAAAGTATTGTGGGAATATAAATAATTTTTAACATATGTGGTTAGATAATGGGTTGTAGTTTGATGTTACTTTTAAGTATGTTAGGACTGCACTTTTGCTCAGCTTTGGGGACATCCAAGTCATTCCTTGTGCCAGCCCACATGTTTTGGCAGGCTCCCTTTACTCTTGTGTGGATTAAGTGATATCATGATCTTTGGCTTAATACAAAGTTTCCCCACATATGAGAAGCAGCATAGAAGCCCATGTTACCAGCACATCAAACCTTTGATTTACTGATTGAAACAAGATGAAAACATACAAGAATAAAGTTAACTTAAATTTGATGTAAGGGGAAATATATGATAAATTGTAACACAGGTGAGATTCCGCTGTTTATGGCAAAAATTGCAAATGCAGCAGCACACTAACGACTAACTTTGGGGCAATTATAGCTTAATCGATCAGAGAGTGGGTGCATAAAGTAATCTGAGGTTACTGGCTATCAAGAAAATGTCATGAGCTCTTTTTCTTTCCAGTGGCACACAGTGAACTATTTGCCCGGTCCCTCTGTTGGTGGCCCTTTCAGACAGGCCAACTTATCTCTTTGTTGTTTGCAAAGTGCTTTCAAACACACATTTTTGTACACGGATTCTATTTCATAGGTATTGTCATCGCCACTTTTATAGATAAGGAGGGAGAAGGGCTGTTCCCTGTTGAGACCAGTCAAGATTCCAACTCAGGTGTTCTGAGGAATCCAGTTCTCTTTTTCACCAGAGAACTTATCAGTAACGGAGCTCCCAGCAAAGTGAGCCAAATCTTAGAGATGCTAGCATATAGATCTTGTTTGTATTGTTGATTCTCTTAAAGAATCATCAAATGTGCACAAATGGAATCAGAATGGGCCAGTCCCCAGGAAAGGGCATGTGATGAGCACAACACCCAGAGGAAGGGGTGCTCCCTGCACATGTGGATACTAGTATAAGTGTGGGAGCCTCCTAGTCAAATTCAAGTTGAATGCTCACTAAGCTGGTGTGAGCTCTGGCCACACTGGCACACTCCAGGAGTCTGGTCACATTAGTGAGGGACATCTTTGCATCAGGAACAGTCATCCAAAATGGAAGGGCACAGGGGTTTTGTGGCAGAACATTATTAGACACTTGTGACTTATTGGGGATGCAGTTTTTAGTCAGTTCCTATTGAACTGGCCTTTGAGCTAATTCACAAGAGGTAAATAAATGCCTTTATTCATGATCAATTTATTCATACATTTTTACAAGCATTTAAGGAATGCCTACTACATGCAAGAAGTCATAGAAATAAAGGGCTTTTTTCCCCAATTATCTTTTTTTGGCATCCACTTAACCTTTTACAGAAAAAGAACTGAGATGTAAATTACCGAAAGTCAAAAGGATTTTTGAAATTGTAGGAAGACTAAGGAGAACATCCTTTTGACTTTTCATGTCAATTATTGGCTCAGATGTTCAACTCTGCTTCAGGACTGCTTCGCAGCTCTGGGGACTCTGCTAAGACATTCCTTGTTGATATCATCAAAGTCTTCATGAAACATGGTGTTTGGATGATGATAAATTCATTGTGTATGTTCTAAGACAATATTTTGTGTTTGCTAGTCAAACCAGGTCACAACATATCTGTAGGAGACTTTTTAATCAGGGTGAATGGCTTGAGGAAAGATCACAGAACCTGGACACAGGCAACCTGAGTTTTGGGCTTATCATGCTCTTGAATGGAAAAAGAGCAAGCTTTGGGTTCACTCAGGTCTATTTTGCAGCCTGATGAGGACACTTAATATGCTGGTTGCCTGAGTGAGTCATTTTCCTTTCTGTGCCTCAGTCTCCTTATTTGTAAGATGGAGGTTATAATGGACATTATAATGGACACTTGTAAGGATATCGTTAGAGATCTGCTAACACTTAAGCTGAAGACATCCTGTGCAGCAGGCACTGCCAACCAGAAGACTTTCAGTACATTTAGCACATTAGTCTTTTCTGTCCTCTCCCTGCCTGTGTGCCAGCCCTACTGGGTATTAGTTTCCTCGTGAGTCAATAAAAACAATAGGACCTGCCCTGCCCCTGGCAATTGACTGGTAGGGATGTTCAAATTAAACTTTGACTAAGAAAGCACTTTGTGATGAAGGGTAAGTGCCCTAGAGAAGCCTACAGCCATGGTATATCATGGGGGCTCCTGATGGCACCCATCTCTCTCACCAGGCTGAGTGCTGGGTAGCCCCTCCTCTGATGACCTTAACAAGAAGGCAGAGCTGCCCACAAATAGGAGTCTTTCCGTGTTTGTGTCCCCAGTCTCAACTGCCATTTCAACATCCTCCTATTCCTATCTTGAAATCTAATTTTGAGGGATTCTGTTAAGCATGACATTTGAGCCCCAGCTGCATTTCAAGGCTGGGAGCCTGTTGGTACCAGAACAAGAAAGAACATAAAAAGCATTACTTTTGATGAGAAATATGCTTCTCAGTGGTATCTGTGTCTATGTGTTGATGTAACGGCATGAAACTCACATCTGTATAGAGACTGTTAGTTGCTGCTTTGCTGCTTCCTGCCAAGTGATCACTAGTGAGGAACATTGTTCTTTCTAGAGAAGCATGTGTTTCCATCATGGGTAGAATAGGACTTTCCGCGTCCATCTCACTTGAGTTGGGTTTAGCTCCTAATGGTAACAGTGTGCATTTTTAATTGGGTAGTTACTGCACAGACATTCCTGTTCCCCAGCCTCTAGGTGTGGTTTTTCTGGGATTGAGTAGCACACGACCTAGACATTGGGAATTAGTAGAGGAGAAAAGCTCACTCTCTTGCCTCCAGTGGCACCAGCTTCACCTTTTCTACAGGAACTAGTGTAGAGGGAGGTTGTGTGAATGAGTTTGGATGTGATTGTGTTTATGTTCAACACATTGAGGAACAAACAGTGCACACTTGTACCAATCTGAATGTGGGTTACATGTCCACAGGCCAGAGTCCATTTCCTGGTTGTTTCTAGAGAACTAGCTTATTTCCTTAGGAAATCCCTGTGCTTTCATTACAAAAAACATTATCTCTGCCTGAGTTTTTTACATGTAGTGCAGGACTAAGAAATGTAAACATTCCCATAAGAATGTTCATCTACCTAATGTTCTCAATGTAATGATAGAAATAAAAATGTAACTAAAATTAGCCTTATCAATAGTAAGCTAAAATCTTAATATGTGCACTTGCTAATTTTTTCTCTCTGTTACATCAAAGGAGCAAAATGGGTAAAACAAAAAGATGTTTCAAAAGTTCATTGCTGATTGCTTTTGCTATTCATAGTCATGACTTTCAGAGTCCACAGGCAATGAAAGGACAGGTAATAGTGGAAGTCACAAATGCGGTGCCCTCCTCCTCAACAGCTTTGGTTAACAAAGTCCGCTTGCTATTTGGAAAGTTTTCTAGAATATTCTGCATAATGCAGTTTCCCAGAGCCAGGATGTGGTTTGAAAAGAATATTAAACAAGAGAAGGGAACCTGGATTTCAATTCTGACTCTATCTCTATCTAAACATCTGACACTTACAGGTTATTTAACCTCTCTGAGTTTCAGTTTCCTTTTTGTTAGTCTGTGGTGGAGGGAACACACTTGCCAGGATTCTTCCCAGCTCTGCGATGCTATAATTCTGTTCCCTCGTGTGCCTCTCCCCATCCTTTCCTATATGTGCTGAATTCAACATCCATTAATTGTACACTGGTGCAATAATTACCCAATCATTCACACCACATGATGAAGGATAAAGTCACTACTTGTTGATGTTAATGGTTTCATTATTCTGGAGGGAGGGCTGAAGAGAGCTCTATGCATGAAGTTCTAATTACAGTAATATAATACATTAGATTATAGCTCTGTTTTGCCCTATTGATAATTATCATAGTCCAGGAAATCCAAGCCAAGATTTTTATATTCATGCTCACATGACCCATCTCCCACACATGCAATATGAGACCAATTCTTCGAAATGAGAAATGATGGAGCAAGTCTGTGAATCTCAGTTAGGAAGGGACTGTGAATAGAAGGATGGGGGCTGCCTCAGCCCCACACTGACCTCACCAGTGAGGTGCTAATCTGGGCTCCAGTCTTTTGCATCAAGGACCACTGGGTCAATGCCCCTCAAACTGTTAGCAGTTTGTCACTGGGAGGTGCCATACCATGCCAAGGGGATAACTTAGGAAGCATCTTTCTAGAGTACCCTTTGTTCTTAAACATTTTCTTCAGCCCTGGCCAGGTAACTCAGTTGATTAGATCATTGTCCTGTACACCAAAAAGATTGTGGGTCTGATTCCCAGTCAGGGCACATACCTAGGTTGCATGCTGGGTCCCCAAGTCTGGGCTCATGCAGGAGGCAAGCGATTGCTGTTTCTCATCCATCCCCCCCACCCTCTCTCTCTCCTCTCTCTCCCTCAAACATCAATAAACATATCCCTGAGTGAGGATTAAAAGATATTATTCAGAAGAAATATTAGCCAGATATTAAAATAAACTCAACTTTATCATGGAATAAAAGGCAACATTTGCATAAATATTTAATATAAAATAGAATGCTTAGAAGAAATTTCAAGCAAATAGAGGCTAATTTGGGGTATTCTCACTGAGGCCTCACAAATGTTCTTCTACTATTCAGAGCACTTTGGTGGAAAACATTGAAAATCAAAATTGTTAACATTCACTGAGTACCACGAACTTTTCCAAGTATTTTTCAAAATAACGTACAACACCTAAGTGTCATCAAATATTCAGTCACTACTCAAAGCTCCCCAGTTGTATCATTAATGTCTTTTTAATTTGATTTCTTTGAGTCAGGATACAAATAAGACACATTTTTAAAAATATATGGTACATATATGTGCTTTATACATATGTATGTACATTATGTAATATATGTACATTATACTATGTATAATGTACAAAAAAGTTTAATTCTATAACCCAATCTTAACTTCTTTACCACTTTTTCATTTTTATTCCTTCCCACACCTCTCCCCACTGCCATCCATCAGCTTATTCTCTATGTCTGTCTGTTTCTATTTCTATTTTGTTTTGTTTCGTTTTTTTAGATTCCAAACATAAATGAAGTGATATGATATTTGTCTTTCTCTGTCTGACTGATTTTCCCTAGCATAATACCCTCTAGGTTCATCCATGTTGTTGCAAATGGCAAAATCTCATTCCTTTTCATTGCTGACATATACGCGTGCACGTGTGTGTGTGTGTGTGTGTGTGTGTATCACATCTTAATCTATTCATCTATTAATGGACACTTGACACTTGGGTTGCTTCTATATCTTGGCTATTGTAAATAATGCTGCAATGAACGTAGGGGTGCATATATTTTTATGAATTAATGTTTTTGTGGTTTGTTTGGGTTTTTTTTTTTGATTCATATGCAGAAGTGGAATTGCTGGATTGTGTAGCCCCAATCTTAATTTTCTGAAGAACAGTTTTCCATACAGTTTCCCATCGTGGCTGCACCAATTTATTGTACAACCCCATGCATGATCTACAAAAGTTGACTATTTCCATATCCTTGCCAACATTTGGTATTTGTTGATGTATTCATGATAGCCATTCTGAAAGATATGAAGTAATATCTCACTGTGATTTTAATTTGCATTTCCCTGATGCTTAGTGATGTTGAGCATCTTTTCATATGTCTGTTGGCCATTGTTATGTTCTGTTCAGGCCCTCTGCCCATTATTTTTAAATATTTTCTTTGTTTGTTTGTTCATTCATTTATTTATTTTTAGAGAGGTGGGAGAGAGAGGGAGAAAAGGAAGGAGAGAAAAATAAATATGTGAGAGATACATCAATCAGTTGCCTCTTGAATATCTCCAACTAGGGATCTGGCTCATAGCCCAGGCACATGCCCTGACTGGGAATTGAACCAACAACCCTTCAGTTTCACAGGTTGGTACTCAATCCACTGAGCCATACCAGTGAGGACATTTCTGCCCATTTTTTTAATCGGATTTTACTTTGGGATATTAAGTTATATAAGTTCCTTATATGAGTATTTTGTGAATATTTACCCCCTTATTAGTTATATCAGTTGCAAGTATCTTCTATTCAGTAGGTTGTCATTTGGTTTTGTTGATGGTTTCTTTCACTGAACAAAAACTTTTTTGTTTGACATAGTCTCATTTGTTAATTTTTTTCTTTTATTGACCTTGCTGAAGGAGACATATACAAAAAAATATTGCAAAAAGCAATGCCAAAGAAAGTTTCTCTGTATATTTTCTTCTAGGAGTTTTATGGTTTCAGGTCTTACATTTAAGTCTTTAGTGCATTTGTGTTTATTTTTGTATATGGTGCGACAAAGTGATCCAATTTACTTTATTGTAAGTATCTGTTCAGTTTTCTCAATGCCATTATTGAAAAGACTATCTTTACCCCATTGTATATCTTTACTTCCTTCTTCATAGATAAGTTGATTGTATAAGTAAGGGCTTATTTCTGGCTTTCTGTTCTATTCCACTGTTATATATATATCAGTTTCTATGTATCTGTTTTTATGCCAGTACCATACTATTTTGAGTATTGTAGCTTTTAGTATAGTTTGATATCAGGGAGCATAATACCTTCTGCTATGTTCTTTCTCAAGATTGTTTGGCTATTTAGACTCTGCAGTTCTCTATAAACATTAGGACTAGTTGCTCTAATTTTGAGAAAAATTCCATTTGTACTTTGATAGAGATTTCATTTAATCTCAAGGTTACTTTTGGTAATAAAGACATTTTAACAATATTAATACTTCTAATCCATGAGCTTTTAATTTATTTGTATCTTATACAATAACCTCAATGTTTTTTTAATTTTAATGTTTTTAAGGATTTTATTCATTGTTTTCAAAGAGAAGGGTAGGAAGGGAGGAAGAAAGGGTGAGAAGCATCAATGTATGTTTGCCTTTCACCTGCCTCCAGCCAAGGACCTGGCTGGAGACCTGGCTTGCAACCTGGTTATGTGCCCTGACTGGGGAATCAAACCATCAACCTTTGGCTTTGCAGGCCGGCACCTATCCGCTGAGAATTTCCTCAATGTTTTACAGTTTTCAGAGTATAGGGATTTTTTGTTGTTTTTTTTTTTATCTCTTTGGTTAAAATTATTCCTAAGCATTTTATACTTTTTGACGCAATTATAAATGAGATTTTCTTAACATATTATTGTCTGGCCATGAAAATCTCATATTTTCAAGCCCAAACATTGTTGACCAATAATGAGGTAACTCACATTTGCACTTGCATTAGCTTATACAATTTTAAAAACTGAGAGTAACATAGGATTTTGTAAAAGTTTTCTTTTTTTTTAAAGCTAATTTTTATTTTTAAAGTTAAAATATTGTTCCATGTATGAAAAAATAATACTTATTTATTGTAGTAATATTAGAAATTACAGATAAAGCAAAAAAAGATGTTCATTATTCCACCAATTAGAGATAATTGTTACTAACACATACTTGATTTGCTTAAATGTTTTATTTCTTGCTCAAAAAATGATGAATTGCTATACATACTATTTTATAATTTGCATCTTCCATTTGAACAGTGCATTGCAAATATCTTCTCATATTAATAAACGTTATATAATGGTATCCTCAACCTTGTTTTCAAGACCATTGGTTAATTCTCACCCTTCTTCCAGGATAAGCCTATGTAAGAAAACTGATTTACTCAATCAAATGGACCTAGATCTAGAGCAAGAAAAAGTGCCACCTTTTCTAACACTAGCACTTGAGTTTTCTCTATACTGGGGCTTTCTGAAACTGAATGAATATGAAAACTTATATATATATATATATATAAGTTTATTATATTTTTTATTTATATATATATAAGTTTATTATATATATTATTTATATATATAAAATTATATATATATATATAATTTAAAAAAAGATTTATTCATTTATTATATTTAGAGAGAGGAGAAGGTAGAGAGACATCGATGTATGGTTGCCTTTCACCTGCTTCCAGCTATAGACCTGGCTGGGGACCTAGCTTACCACCTGGTTATGTGCCCTGGCTGGGAATTGAACCAGCGACCTTTGGGTTCACAGGCCAGTGCCATATCCACTGTGCCACCAGCCAGGGCTATTTTTATTTTCTTTCTTTCTTTTTTTTTTTTAATTTTATTGTTGTTGTATTACATCCATCCCCTTTTTGCTCCCCTCTGTCCCCATCCCCACCCGCCCATTCCCCCTAAAGTCAATCCCACCTGTTGTCCATGTCCATGGTTCCTTTATACTAAGTTCTTGTCTAAGCTGCTCCCCTTTCTTGCCTCTGCCTCCCCCCTCCCC
>PVIW01013185.1:0-28515 GCA_004026585.1 Noctilio leporinus | reverse complement strand
GGATGATTGGATCAAAAAACTTTGGTACATTTACACAATGGAATTCTATATAGCAGAAAGAAAGAAGGAACTTGTACCCTTTGCAACAACATGGATGGAACTGGAGAGTATTATGCTTAGTGAAATAAGCCAGTCAGTGAAGGACAAATATCATATGATCTCACCCATTAAGGGACAATAATGAACAAAACTAACAACAAGCAAAACAGAACCAAGTATATGAATACAAGGAATAGGCCTTCAGTGGTCAGGGGAATGGGGTTGGGGGGAGGGAGAGGTAGAGGCAAAGAAGGGGAGCAGCTTAGACAAGAACCTAGTATAAAGGAACCATGGACATGGACAACAGGTGGGATTGACTTTGGGGGGAATGGGTGGGGGGACAGAGGGGAGCAAAAAGGGGATGGATGTAATACTACAACAATAAAATTAAAAAAAAAAAAAAAAGGTTGGGCTAGGTAGGAGAGATTATTTGAGGGACTAGAAAGCTGTGAAGTAGCAAAGACCTCAAAGGAATAGCAAGGTCAGGAATCTGGCCACTCCCTGGGTGTCGTAATAGCAGGGAACCAGACCAGGGGATACCAGTATGAGAATGTTGATATAGAAAAATAAATAAAACTGTTAGCAACAAGGTAGGTAAGGAAGTTTCTCCATGAACTAATTTAATCAAATTGTGATTTAATACAGAAAATGGTTCCTGAAATTGGTTTTTGATAGTCATTCCAATTACAATGTAGATTTTCCAAATCCTCTTATTCTCTAGTTCTCATCTGCAAACTAACTATTCTACAAGTTAATCTGTACAAGATTTTGAAATGCTTTCTCAATCAATTTCTGTACAACTTACCCTTCTTGAGAGTGCTATTAGGAGCTATCTTCTTCATGCTTTTTTTGGTCATCCCTACGCAAAATCTGTGAGCCAGTCTCTAGTGCTAAGGGCAGGCCACGTGGCCATCTTGGTTTTGAGTGAAACCATTGTTCTAGGTCCTTAGAACTTAGTAGATGGGGAGACAGCAGCCTTTTGGCTTTAATCTCCTGAGTTTTAACTCCTATCTCATGAGCTGGAGGAAGGACTATGTGGATTCAGCACGCTCAGTATACCATGCCTTCTGTGGAACTTCTGTTGCACTGGTCTGGGAAAAACCAAGAAGGGGCATGCTCACTTGGTAATTATATTTATTCAGGATTTGGCCTCAGCAACAATCAGTGGGCAGTGTGAGAAGGAACCTTCCAGCTGGTTCCTGGGTGAAGAGGTAGCCTTGTGGTCTTCTCTGCATCAGTCTGGAGTGAGTCCTCTCTCCCAGTGAGCAGGGAGTGTGCATAAATACAGCAACCTTGGTTAAAGATCACACACTCTTGCCTTCCATAACAATATGTAGACTTTCTATCATTTGCTCTTCCCCTTTCAAATCATTTCTAGAGCCTACAAGTTTGTCGTTTGTTTGTTTGGGGGGAGGGGATTGTTATTTGTTTTAGTTTTAATAATACCCATTCTGTTTACTGGAAAGGGAATGGTTCTCAGTGTTGGTACCATAAATTATCTAAAATGCCCATTTTCTATCCTGGCTTGGTTCGAGCATCATATAATGTACCAAAGGTTTGCAGGTTTTATTCTGTGTCAGGGCACATACCTAAGTTGCACATTCAGTCCCCTGTTGGGATACATATGGGAGGCAACTGATTAACATTTCCATCTCTCTCTTTCTTTCTCTCTCTTTGTTTTTCTCTCTGTCCATCCCCCTCTCTCTCTAAAATCAATAAGCATGTCCTCAGGTGATGATAAAAAAAAATAATAAAATGTCCATTTTCAATAAAACATTATGAAACATGGAAAAAGTGGGAAAACATAAGCCATGCATTGGGAAGAAAAGCAGATGACAAATGGCCTGTGAGAGTAATTAGGCATTGGATTTAACAACAACAACAAAAAATTTCAATGTCATCATTATAAATATGTTCACAGCAGTGAAAGTAGTAAAATAAAGAAAAATATCACATCAACTAGAAGCTATGAATAAGCAATAGACATTATAAAATCAAATAAATGTTCTAGAGTTATTTCACAATAAAGATGCTATAAATGTATATTTTCTCATTTTTTCTTAATTGATCTAATAATTGTAAAAATAGTTTGTATATATAATGTATTGAGACAATATTATTTAGAAATGTATTATAAATGTAATGCATTTGCCAAAAATAGCACCAAAGATGTGGGTGAAAGCAAAGCTGTAATGCATTAAGGATATACATATAACCAATACTGAAGTAATAATTTCAATAATTTGTTGTTTCATAACATTAATGGATTCAATGTATATGAGGTCTGTACAAAAGGTATCCAGACATGATATATTAAAAAGAGACATTTATTGAAGATACAAGCCACAAGAAACATTGTACATAGGACAATGATACCTCAGACCCCTTCAAAGTAGGTACCTTGAGATCTCACACCTTTCTCCCTATTGCCATCAGCTGCCCCATTGTATATTCCTGAATCTCATCAATTGTCTGAAATATTTTCCCTTTCAAAGGTAATTTTAGTTTTGGGAAAAGTCAGAAATGACAGGCACTGAATCTGGACTGAGTTACCTGGGTGATGTGATGATTTGCCAAAAATCTCTACATGATATGTGGTGCAGGAATGGGTGCATTATTTTGATGAAGCTTCCAATCACCAGTTTCCCATAGCTGCATCCTTCTGAATCACCTGAATAGTTTCTACAGTGGAATGTTTAAGCTTAATGCAAAATTTGATGCAGATTTGTTGCTCTACTCAGTCATTTTGAATGCAACAGCCACACAGTACACATGTTCACCCAACAGTGTCTACTGCCCCCACTGGCTGGTACAGTAAAGTCATCATTGTTTATGCATATGTATTCCAGTCCACCTTCCTTGGCTACCAGGTTACATCAATGTCATGCAAATCAGCCTCGTTATATTAATGGGTGGACTTTTTCTGGACAAACCTCATAGTAACAATTTCACAAAAATAAATAAATAAACAACTATATAGAAGCAATGTTTCTATGTTACTTGAATTAATCTAGTATAAATTTGAAGCTGATTTTGATAAGAAATACAAGGTTTCCTATTGCAACTGTTACTGAGCAGCAATTGAGGTCCTGCTGCCAGCTTCCACCCTCCAGGCAAAATTCTAGAGGCAAAGGTTTATTGATAAAGGAAAGGAGTCTTTATTCAAAAGCTGCACAAGTTTGCAGTAACAAATTTCCACATTTGTTAGTGACTGAAGTCTACTAATTAAGGCTAAACTCTTTAACTGTTTAGTTATAGCTTTAATCACTTGAGTCTATCAGTTAATTCTTTATTATCATTCCTATTATTTTTTTAAATTTTATTGTTGTTGTATTATATTCATCCCCTTTTTGCTCTCCGCTGGCCCCCTCCCCACCCACCCAAAGTCAATCTCACGTGTTGTCCATGTCTGTGGTTCCTTTATACTAGGTTCTTGTCTAAACTGCTCCCCTTCCTTGCCTCTTCTTCCCCCCAACCCCCTTACCCCCTGACCACTGAAGGCCTATTCCCTGTATTCATAAATCTGGTTCTGTTTCACTTGTTGTTCATTTTGTTCATTATTGTCCTGCAATGGGTGAGATATATGGTATTTGTCCTTCACTGACTGGCTTATTTCACTAAGCATAATATTTTCTAGTTCCATCCATGCTGTTGCAAAAGTTAGGAGTTCCTTCTTTCTTGTTAGTTTTTAATTATTTTATTTCTACAGGATTAGTTAATAATTTTAGAAGAATGGCAGGCTTCTGCCTCAGAACCTATGCCCTCTAGAACACGCTCTGCCACCCTCTGCCCAAACAGCCTGATCCTAGGCTGTGCCTGGAGTTTCTTCTTCCATCTATAATACCACCCTTTGGGAAATAGGCAGCAGAAACATGAACACTCAGGCATCCTCAAAAAAGAGAGCCAGAGAATCAGTCCCTGCCTTTCTTTTATTTTAGATCTTCTGGCCCATAATTCTATGCACTCTGGAGGTTTTTAAATTCTTAGCCAATCCCCTCTCAGACTGTATACCATTGCCTCAGTCAACCTGCTTCTATAGCCCCTCCCCTCTCCTCCCTAGTGATCTGATCGTACCTCTCTGCATTTACTTCCCCCTTTTACACTCCTGGACCTATATAATCTTACAAAGGAAAATGAGTGAAGGCTTATTTTTTTGTAGTGACTTCTTTCTTGGCAAGGACATACCTTTATCTATCCCCATGTCCGGAGATTCCTCACAGAAAGGGGATCTAAAATGAAGGGAGGCCTTCACATGAGTGAGGAGGGTCTTGCAAAATCCAGATCAGTTGGCTGTCCATGGGAAGCAGTGTGCACTATGTCTAAAGGATAGTACTGTTAGATAAGTTGGAATCCTTATCATACTCTGGAGGTGACATATTTGGCAAGAGACTCAGAAGGCACTAAATGACAAAGGTAGGGGCCAATTCTACACTTCCAATTTAGTATGAGTGATTTCTTTGAAGGAAGGTGTACAAAGCATGTTTCACATGTCCAAAGCCCTTTGCCCCACTCAGGATGAGGGAAAATAATCTAAGATTCCCCTTTAACACTTCTGGGTCCTTTCTGTCTAAACTATTAGGACAGAAAAAAAAATCAGTTTTAAAGTGAAGCTGGTAGACCACTTTATATTTCACTGACTCAACCACTTTGCCCAAATCCCTGAGTTTTAGGAGGTGGGCAGTACAGGTAGGCTTCTTCAGTGAGGCCTATACTGTGTAAACAATCACCTGGAAAAATAAGATCATAAGCATATTCCCTATGAAAACAGAAATGAGAACATACAGGTTAATTCACACACAAAAAATAACAAACCAGTCCCTGAGTCCACAAGACTGTTTTCTGAGAAGACCAATTGCAAGACCTTTACTGGAATGACATTAAGCAATGAAACTGACAAGTTCCTCTCACCCTTAAATTGAACATCCTTGGTGATGTCATCAGGTGCTGAGTTAACATCTGTGTATAGACAAAAGTTCAACTTGCCAGTGAAAACAAAACTTTGAGGATGCTTAGCTGTATTAGTCTAATGTCCACCAATGGGCATTGTAATTTTTCTTGAAACATTCTTTTTCTCCTTAATATCACCCTCATTTCTTCAAAGGGATTGCATTTAAGTCCAGGTTAGTTTTTGTCTAATGCAATAAAAGCAGCTCTTTGAATCTGCTTTTCTGGAGCCCCCAGAAAGAACCTTTCAATTGAACTTAAATAAGCCCTTTAGGTCACAGAGACCAAACCATACAACAACTGTATGGCTTTACTTACTATACCTATGTTCCTCAAACTCTTGAGGTCTCCATCATGCCTTAAGGTTTCTACTTCTCATCTTTCAGGAAAGCAACCTCTGTTCCTTCCCTGGAAAACTGCTATGAACCACATGACCAACCAAGTTATGAGGGTACTTCTCCAATGGGATTTAATTAGCTTTGAAAGTCAATTTCAGTTCCTCAAAGCTTTCTGGTAACAGTCAGAGTCTAGGCATACATCTTTCAGGTATGGTATTCCAGCCAAAGTCTTGGTCAACAAAACCATAAATTGCAGCTGGTCTTGTGAACTTTATGCAAAGAAGTTTCATGCTATCTCTCACTCACTAAGAATGCCAAATTCTTGAGAGAGCAGATAGAGAGACTAATGAAAGGCATGAAGGAAAATATTTGTCCTTCCAATATCCCAAGATCGCATTTCTAAGCTACATAGTTTTTATTGTTTACTTTTCACTTGATGTAAAGTTGTAACTCTCTATGGGAAACCTCAGTTTCCTTCTGAAACCAAGGTAAAGCAAAGCCCAAGGTAAAGACAAAATTCCAAAAGAGCGGGGGTTGGGAAGGGGACTAGAACTAGTGTTAGACTTTTGTCTCATATTCACTAGTCACACTAACTGGTCATGCAGATGACCTATCTCAAATCACAAATGGCCTAAAGCTCCAATGGCAGGGGCATTCTCTCACCTACCAGTGTATCCACTGTTCTTCTGGAAGAGACATACTCCTTAACCCTCAAATGGGGCTCTATACAACACCAAATGACCTAGGCATTCTCTCCATCCAGCCTCACAGATGACATCTATTAGGTACCAATGGACAAACAGTAGAGACAGAATTCCCAATTTATACAAAACAAGAGTTCAATCCAAGTCCCATGGGGTCAGAAAGTAAACAAAGAACAAAGAAAGCAAAGTACAACTTCACCCAAGAGCTGAGACTTCCTTTCTGCAGGTTTGATACTTTCACAACCTGTTATAACCCTTACAACTTTCTATACACTTTCTACAATGTTCACAAATCTTCTATTTACCTTTATTCATTCATAATTAACTATAACTGACTTTCAATCCTTGTTTCTTAATTTTTTCTCACAATGGAAAGTACTACACTCTAATTTGATATCTGGTAGCTACAAGTCCCTAACTTTGAAAGAACATAAATGAGGGGGGAAAAAAGTTGTGGTGTTGCATTGGGGTATTGCTGGCCTGTTTCAAAAGCAAAATTTTGAATCTCCTTCTGGAGTTCAGGAGTTCAGCTGTCCTTTTCAGCATCAATCACAGCAGCAGTGCCTGAGTCCTCTTCAGGTGATGCCCCATTTATCCACATGTGGTGGATCCAAGGCTTGATTCCATTAGCTTTAGAGAAGAATGTGTTATCAGCAGGAAGCCATTTCTGAATGAGGGCTTCCATCCTGTTTTTTTCTCTTTTGAGTTTCAGGCACTTCCTTCTCCAATGACCCTTTTCCTTGCAATGGGCACATTGGTTGGCATTTAGGAAACCTCTCTTTTTCCTTTTAGGGCCCAGAGTCTTCTGATGTACCATGTTATTTCTAAGAACACCATGGCTTATTTTATTTTCATTGCTTCCCAGGGATTGTAAATTTTAAAATCTGTATCTACCCACTGAGAAAGGATTCATTCCAATGCTTCATCTAATTTCTGGAATTTTCTTTTAATGTCAGGGGCACTTTTTCCACTAAGGGCCATGCTCACCATCCATACATTTTCTGGTGCTTATCAGTCAGCATCAATATGCTGTCTATAGGTCTGGTAGATCATTTCTAGAAATTCTGAAGGGGCCTTATTTGGCTTTTGCTGAATTGCCCATAGCATAGTCAAACTCTTTTGCTTGGGCACCCTCTTTTTAAGCCCTTCCAGCCTGTACTTTCTGTAATGTTCCAAGAAGGCTAGGTCCCCATAATTTTTGTTGAAGCTAGGCTCTGTCAAGGGATTGAGGTAGTTGCCCCATTTTAATTCTCTTGGTATAGATTTGAGCCTCTTTATTAGCCTTATTTATAACCAGCCATCTCTCACTTATTGTTAATAAGATACTGAGAAGACCCTATACATCTGCCCAGTTTGGATAATGAATGACAAGTATGGAGGCAACAAGTTCTGTCATTCTCTGAAGGTCATTCTTATTAATGGTTGAAATTCTTTCAGTTTAGTAAGTCTGAAGTGGAAAATGGAGTATGGACCTATAGTAGCCAACATTTGGCTTAATGGATATTGCCTCAAACAGAAATTCCTGGCTCCACATAGGGATGCTCCCTGGCCAAATTGGCTGCCTTGATGTGTCTTTGAGGGGGAGATCCATCCTTCATCATATAGGAGTTGAACTGTTGGCACTAAGGGCCCTGCTTCAAAGGTAGTGGAAAAAAGTGATGGTAGGAGAGGTCTTCCTGCCACAACCTGAGTACTCTGGGTTTAGAGTACTGACAAGGTTTATGTCCTCATTCTCCTTTTCTTCCTGTGCCTTGCTGTCAGAGAGAGATTTTGAGGTCTTCTCCCTTCTATGCACTATCAGATGGTTTTCTGTCCCTGGGGAAACTATTACACAACAACATAAATGCATTGACATGAAGGATTTCATCCCAAAAGTTGGTAATAATGTTTCAATTGCATGATTGATACAAAAGATATAATCAGATAACTGGGGAGAAACAGGAAGGGGTCATAGGAGGAGTTTGTCTGAGACAGTGGTAAACAGTGTAGGACAAGATTGGCTGAAAAGCTGAATGCCTCCAGAGTGCATGGAAATAAAAAGGGGGTTGGTTTTCTGGCCCCCTCTGGCTCTTCATCCTCAAGGATGCCTGTATGATTGTGTTGCAGCTGTCTGCATTTTCCAATGGACAGTATTTTGGATGGAAGGAAACTCTTGGCTTCAGCCTAAGATCAGGCTGGCCTGTCAGAGGATGACAGAGTTATTTTCCTTCAGATGTTCTAGAAAAGATGAGCTCTGAGTTAGAGACTTAACATTCTTTCAAAACATGCAGCTTTGTATCTTACATTGTTTTTGTTTGTAAACTAACACTAGAAAAATAGAATAATATAAACATGGGAGAATGATAGAGTTTAACATTAATTTATAGGCTAAGTTATTAAAGCTGGAACTAAAGAGTTAGAGTTTAGCCTTAATTGGATAGGCTTGAGTGACTAATGCATGTGGAAAGTTGTTATTCCAAAATTGTGAGGCTTTTGCATATGGTAAAGTATAGCAACCATTTATGATAAAAACACTCAGCAAAATGGAAATACAGGGAGCATACCTCAACATCATAAAGGCCATATATGAGAAACCTGAAGCTAACTTCATACTCAATGGGCAAAAACTAAAAGCTCTCCCACTAAGATCAGGAACAAGACAAGGCTGTCCACATTCTCCACTTCTGTTCAACATAATTTTGGAAGTTCTAGCCATAGCTATCAGAAGAAAAAGGAATCAAAGGTATACAAATTGGAAAGGAGGAAGTCAAACTGTCATTATTTGCAGATGATATGATAGTGTATATACAAAACCCGATAGGCTCCACCAAAAACTTACTCAACCTAATAAGCAAATTTAGCAAAATAGCTGGATATAAACTCAATATCCAAATCAAAAGCATTTTTGTATACCAATAGTTAAACATCAGAGATAGAAGCTAGAAAACAAACCCCATTTACCATAGTAACAAGAAAAATATAGTACTTAGGAATAAACTTAACCAAGGAGGTAAAAGACTTGTACTCAGAAAACTACAGAACAGTGAAGAAAGAAATAAAGGAAGATATCAATAAATGGAAGCATATACCATGTTCATGAATGGGAAGAATTAACATCATTAAAATGTCCATACTACCCAAAGCAATCTATAGATTCAATGCAATCCCAATTAAAATAGCAATGACATACTTCACAGAGATAGGAAAAAAAATACTTCAAAATTTTAGATAAGAGGCTAGGAAGGGGAGCAGTTTAGACAAGAACCTAGTATAAAGGAACCATGGACATGGACAACAAGTGGGATTGACTTTGGGGGGAATGAGTGGGTGGGGAGGGGGACAGAGGAGAGAAAAAAAGGGAATGGGTGTAATACAACAACAATAGAATTTTTTTAATATTTCAAAAAAATTTTAGATAAAGCCAAAAATGCCCACAAATGCCATAGCAATCTTGAGAAAGAAGAACAAGGTAGGAGAAATCACAATACTGGACATCAAACTATACTACAAGGCTACTATAATCAAAACAGTCTGGTACTGGCATAAGACTAGACATACAGGTCAATGGAACAGAATAGACAGCCCAGAAATAAACCCAGGCCTCTAGGTTCCATTAATATTCAACAAAGGACCAAGGAACATAAAATGGAGTAAAAACAGTCTCTTCAACAAGTGGTGTTGGGAGAACTGGACAGCAACATGCAAAAAAATAAAACTAGACTACCAACTTACACCATACACCAGAATAAACTCAAGATGAATAAAGGACTTAAACATAAGCAGCACCACCATAAAGGTCCTGGAGAAAAATATGGGCAGTAAAATTTTAGATATTCTATGCAGAAATATGTTTACTGATACTTCTCCAAGGACAAAGGAAATCAAAGATGAAATAAACAAATGGGACTATATCAAACAGAAAAGTTTCTGTTCAGCTAAATTAAACACCAGCAAAATTCAAAGGGAACCAAATATATGGGAAAACATATTTGCCAATGATACCTCAGATAAGAGTCTGACATCCAAAATATATAAAGAACTTATGCAACTCAACACCAGAGAGACAGATAGGCCAGTTAAAAAGTGGGTAAAGGACCTGAAGAGACACCTCTCTGAGGAAGACATACAAAGGGCCCAAAGTCATATGAAAGAATGCTCAACATCACTAGTCATCAGAGAGATGCAAAATAAAACCACAATAAGATACCACCTCACACCTGTCAAAATGGCAATCATCAACAAATCAACAAACAACAAGTGTTAGGGAGGATGAGGGGAAAAGTGAACCCTGGTGTACTGTTTGTTGGTGGGCATGCAGACTGGTGCAGCCACTATGGAAAATAGTATGGAGTTTCCTTAAAAAAACTAAAAATGGAACTGCCTTTTCATCCAGCAATTCCACTACTAGGAACATACCCGAAAAACCCTGAATCACCAATCAGAAGAACCTATGTACTCCCATGTTCATAGCAGTAGTATACAATAGCCAAGTGCTGGAAATAGCCTAAGTGCCCATTAGGAGATGATTGAATCAAAAATTTTTGGTGCATTTACTCAATGGAATACTACACAGCAGAAAGAAAGAAGGAACTCCTACCCTTTGCAACAACAAGGATGGAACTGGAAAGTATTATGCTTAATAAAATAAGCCAGTCAGTGAAAGACAAACACCATATTATCTCACTCATTATAGGACAATAATCAACAAAACTAACAACAAGCAAAACAGAACCAAATACATGAATATAGTGAATAGACCTTCAGTGGGCAGGGGGGAGGGAAGAGGAAAAGGCAAAGAAGAAGAGCAGTTTAGTCAAGAAACTAGTATGGAAGAACCATGTATATGGGCAACATGTGGGATTAACTTTGTGGGGATGTGGGTGGGTGGGGAAGGGGACAGAGGGAGTAAAAAGGGAATGGATGTAATACAACAATAATAAAATTTTTAAAAGATCTAAGAGAAAATTGTGATGCTTTTGAATAAACCTTTCCTTTATCAACAGATCTTTGTCTCTGAATCTTTACCTAGATGGTGGCTGCAGGTAGCAGGACTCATTTGCTATTTGACAACATAGTAAATGATTCAATAACTTAGGGAACCATGCACAAGCTACCATTCCTCACAATCCAAAACACAAATGGGCCACACAGTATTACAATAATAAGTCAATACCTCCTTGGACATGTGATATTGACAGTATATGCTCCAGTTCACCAAAATCCTACCTAATGGGCTTCCTCTAGGATCCAGCATAGGACTGTACTTATTGACCTGAAATATAGGTCAAAAGTTATAACCAAAAAAATCCAAAAAACCTGAAATCATATCAATGGAACTGATATCCATGACTCTTACTCCAAAGAGTATCCACAAGCAAATCTTGGCCAGTCTCACAAACTATAGTCCCCACACAATGGCTTTCCCAAAGCAGTCCTCACCTGGACCCCACTGCATGGCCCCTTTCTAAACTCTTTTCCTTTCCACCTGCTAGTCATGTTTAGGCAGCCTGCACCTCGAGCAGGTGTGCAGAGGAACTCCCAGAGACTGGAAAACACCACAATCCCATTCTAGGTCCATCCAATTATAGGCAGCTATGGTCCCATTTGGGTCACCATTGCTGTCACTGAACAGTGAAACAGCAAGGGGGTCCTTAGTGTCTGCTGCAACCCTCTAGATAAAATTTCAGAGGCAAAGGTTTGGAGATAAAGGAAAGAAATCCTTATTCAAAAACTTCACAATTTTGGAATAGCAGCTTTTCATATGCTTTAGTCACTTAAGCCAATGAATTAAGGCTAAACTCCTTAAAGACCTGAGTTCCCCTGTTAGTTTTTAATTAACTTATTTCTGTAGGCTTAGTTTACAAATTAAAACAACCTAACATACAAAAGCTACACAATTTAGGAAGAATGGAATAGCAGGCTTCTGGAGAGTCTGTGCTCTCTAGAAAATCCAAAGGAAAATAACCCTGCCACTCTCTGCCAGACCAGCCTGATCCTAGGTTGCCCCCAGAGTTTCTTCTTCCATCCAAAGTACCATCCTTTGGGAAATGCAGGCAGCTGCAGCACAATAATCCAGGAATCCTCCAAGAAGAGATGCAGGCAGCCAGTCTTTGCCCTTCTTTTATTTTAAATCTGGCCCATAAATCCATATAATTTGGCGGCATTCAGCTTCTCAGCCAATCCTGTCATAGACTGTTTACGATTGCTTCAAGCAACCTTGTTCAACAGCCCCTCCCATTCCTTCTTAGTAATCTGATCAGATCTCTATCACAACCAATAAAAAATGAAAATATTTTAAATTATTATTAATGAAATTGACATGTTACAATATAACATGTTAACTTAATATATAAAAACAGTAAAAGAAGAAAAAATAAAACATGTAAAACATACAGAAAAAATATAAATAGTATACACAAGTTCAACTATATCAATACTAACATTAAAAGCAATCAGATTAAACAATCTAATTAAAAGTCAGAGATTGTTAGATTGGATAAAACACAATGCAACTAGTATATGCTATCCATAAGAGGCACACTTTAGAATAAAAAACACACAGATTTAGAATAAAATAATAAAAAAGCCATACAAACAACAACAACAGAAAACCTGGAGTGGCTATACTATCAAACACAGCAGAGTTTAAAACAAGTAATAGTTTAAAAAGATAATTAAAATAGAGTTTACAACATTTTTAAACATGACAAAGAAGGACCCATTATAAAAATAAAAGTCCAACCCAGTAGGAAAATATAATAATTGTAAACACATAATACCTACACCAAAATGCACAAAGTAAAATTAACATAAATGAAGGGAAAAACAGATTATTTAACAATAGTAATTGGACTGTTTGATATTCTATGGCAATAATAAATAGAACAATTAGAAGATCAAAAGAGAACAGATGTTTTGAATAAGACTACGTATCATTCTAATGAATTCTAATAGACATTTATAGAACATTCCACAAAAATAACAACAACAACAAAAATACAGAGAGAGTTCCAGCAATATGGTGGAGGAGTAAGTGGAGATACACCAATCTCCTCCCAGGTCACATCTGGAATTCCTTTTTTGGGAGAAAGTCAGCTGGAATTACCAACAGAATACCACCTGGAAAGAAGTGCTATAACCATGAGCAGAACAGAAGAGGACACTTCATCACAATGTGACTGGTAGGAATCACAGAAATGCAAGAGAGCTGGCTGGGCCCCCACCAGAGGCAGCAGCTGAAGGGATGGAGCCAGAGGCTCCACTTGAGAAGGGTGGGTTCTGGTCCCCCAGCTGGGTGTCCCAGCTACAGCAACGGGGTGAAGAGTAGAGCAGCATACAGCTGAGAAGGGCCGAAAGCCCTGGAGTTTGCTAGCCTAAGAGACAGAGAACTGCTAGGGTGACCACAACAATTGGCACCCACTGACCTTGGGTTCCAACAGAGGGAGGGCAAAGAGGACTGGAGAGATAGGGTGAGAGTTTGCAGCAGTAGCTTGGAAGAGAGAGGTGGGGAGGCAGTGGTGGGGATTCTGGTGCTGATTCATCATCCACACCCTGGGAGGACTGCACTGCGCCAAGCAGCTTCCCTATAAGGGATCCTCATAGCCCTGGCCACTGGAAGCAATCTGCCCTACCCAGCAGTGTCTGACCCTGGATCCTAATCACAATTCTTTGATTTATATCTAAATAAACCTATCCTCCTCTGCCTGAACATAAATACAATAGTTGGCACCTGAAGAGATATCTCTTGCCCAGCACCGCCTGGGCCTGGCAGATAATTACAAACTCTCTGACTTACAGCTGGGTCAGATAGTCAGCCCCGCACAGTAGCATGAGAACCTGGTGGCTGATTGTGGATACATTGCTTTGCAACTGAGTCAGTCCTTGCTCAGTAGAGCCTGGGCTTGGCAGCTGATTACAAACTCTCTGACTTGCATTTGGGGCAGATAGTCAGCCCCACATAGTGGCAAGTGATCCTGGAGGCTGATCATGGATTCATTGGTTCACAACTGAGTTGATTTGTTCCACCTAGTGGCCTCTGAGACTGGCAGCTAATGACAAACTATCTTGATTACAATTAAATCTTTCAGTCTAGCCCAGTGGCCACTTACTCTGTCATCTGATCCCAGATTCATTGGATTACAACTGAACCTTGCTGTCTAGCACAGAGGTTACTGAGCCTGGTGGCAGATCACAGATTCATTGGATTAAAATTGGATCTTGCTGCCTAGCCCATTGGTGCCTGAGCCTGGAAGCTAATCATCAATTCATTGTTTTACATCTGAATCTGTCCCACCAGGCTAAACCTGAACTGGTGGCTGATCCACTGGATTGTAATTGAACATCTCTGTCTAGTCCAGCAGGGCCTGAGTTTGGTAGCTGATTTATTGATTTACAACTGAATCTGTCACTCCAGTCCGGCATTTGAGCCTGGTCGTGGATAACAGACTTATAGGATTACAACTAAATGAATCCTTTCAGCCTAGCAGTTCCTTAGCCTGGAAACAGACCACAGACTGATTGGATTCCAACAAAACCTAAAAATGGGGAGAAAAAGAAACAGCCCATCACCTAAAGGAAAGGAGGAATCCCCAGAAAGATCACTAAATGAAACAGAGGCAAGCAAACTACCCGATATGGAGTTCAAAATAATGATGATAGAGAAGCTCAATGAGCTCAGGGAGTACAAAGAAAACTACAAACAACTCCAGGTGAACTATGAAGAACTCCAGGGAAGCTACAAGGAACTTACTGAGAACTACACCAGCATTAAAAAGGACATAAAAACTATCAGTAAGAGCCAGGAGGAAATGAAGAATATAATTTCTGAATTGAAGAATACTGTAGAAGGAATCAATAGCAGGCTAGAGGAAGCAGAGGATTGGATAAGTGAGCTGGAGGACAACCTAGAAAAACATTCCAGGACAGTGCAACAGAATGAAAAAAGGCTGAACAAGAATGAAGAGGTTTTAAAAGAGCTGCAGGACAACATGAAACACAATAATATCCATATCATAGGAATACAAAAAGGACAAAAGAAACAAGGAATGGAAAACCTGTTAAAAAACATAATGATAGGAAACTTCCCTAATATGAGGAGTGAAAACATTACTCAAGTTCACGAAGCATAGAGGGGTCCCAATTATGATGAATCTAAAAAGACTCATTCCAAGGTACATCATAATTGAAATAGCAAGATTCAAAGATAAAGAGAGAATCCTAAAAGCATCAAGAGAGAAACAGCAAATAACAAAGAAGGGAACTCCAATAAGGTTATCAAATGATTATTCAACAGAAACAATACAAGCAAGAAGGGAATGGCAAAAAATATTCCAAGTAATAGGAAACAATGGCCTGCAACCATGAATACTGTTCCCAGCAAGGCTCTCATTCAAAATGGAAGGAGAAATAAGAATTTTCACAGACAAAAGAAGACTAAAAGAATAAATCACTACCAAAACAGCATTGCAAAAGATGCTAAAGGGTCTGCTTTAAAAAAATGAAGAAACAAAGACAGTCAGAGAGGAACAAAGGTATAAAGGGAGAAAATGGCAATAAGTATCAATCAATAATAACCTTAAATATAAACAGATTAAATGGGTAAATCAAAAGACAGGATAGCTGAATGGATAAGAAACCATGACCCACATATATGGTGTCTTCAAGAGACCCACCTCAAAACAAAAGATCAACACAGATTGAAAGTGAAGAGATGGAAAAATATATATCAAGCAAATGGACATGAGAAAAAGACTGGAGTAGCAATGCTTATTTCAGAGAAAATAGATTTTGCAATGAAGGCGATAAAAAGAGATAAAGAACATTTCATAATACTTAAGGAAACAATCTGTCAAGAAGATATAATTCTGGTAAACATACATGCACCCAACATAGGAGCTCCCAAATATATAAGAAAAATCTTGGAAGAATTCAAGAGGAATATAGATACCAACACACTAATGGTAGGGATTTTTTTTTCCTTTTTTAATTTTATTGTTGTAGTATTACTTCCATCTCCTTTTTGCCCTCCATCTGACACCTTCTCCACCCACCCACTCTCCCACTAAGTCAATCCCACTTGTTGTCCATGTACATGGTTCTTTCATGGTAATTCCATGACCAAACTGCTCCTGTTCTTTGCCACCTCCTCCCCTCTCCCTTCTGCCCTCTAAAAGACTATACATTGTATTCACATATCTGTGTCTGTTTTGTTTGTTTGTTTTGTTCATTATTGTCTGGGTATGGGTGAGATCATATGATATTTGTCTTTCAATGACTGGCTTGTTTCACTAAACGTAATATTTTCCAGTTCCGTCCGTGTTGTTGCAAAGGGTAGAAGTTCCTTCTTTCTTTCTTTCTGCTGTGTAGTATTCCATTGTGTAAATGTACCAGGGTTTTTTTGATCCAATCATCCACTGATGGGCACTTAGGCTGTTTCCAGCACTTGACTATTGTAAATAGTGCTGCTATGAACATAGGGGTACATAAGTTGTTATGAATCGATGTTTCAGGGTTCTTCGGGTGTAGGTTTAGTAGTGGAATTGCTGGATCAAAAGGCAGTTCCATTTTTAGTTTTTTAAGGAAACCCCATACTATTTTCCTTAGTGGTTGCACTAGCCTGCATTCTCACCAACAGTGCACCAGGGTTCCCTTTTTCCCACATCCAAGCCAACACTAGCTATTTGTTGATTTGTTGATGATTGTCATTCTGACAGGTATGAGGTAGTATCTTATTGTGGTTTTATTTTACATCTCTCTGATGACTAGTGATGTTGAGCATTTTTTCTTATGCCTTTGGGCCTTTGTATTTCTTCCTCAGAGAGGTGTCTGTTCAGGTCTTTTGCCCATTTTTTAATTGGGCTGCCTGTCTCCCTGGTGTTTAGTGGCATTAGTTCCTTATATATTTTGGATATCAGACTCTTGCCTGAGGTATCATTGACAATTATGTTTTCCCATATAGTTGGTTCCCTTTGATTTTTGCTGGTATTTTCTTTAACTGATCAGCAACTTTTCAGTTTGATATAGTCTCATTTGTTGATTTGTTCTTTTATTTCCTTTGCCCTTGGTGAAGTATCAGTAAACATATTTCTGCATAGCATATCTAAAATTTTACTACCTATATTTTCTCCCAGAACCTTTATGATGGCACTGCTTATGTTTAAGTTCATTATCCATCTTGAGTTTATTTTGGTGTATGGTGTAATTTTGTAGTCTAGTTTTATTGTTTTTCATGTTGCTGTCCAGTTCACCCAACACCACTTGTTGAAGACATTATTTTTACACCATTTTATGTGCATTCCTTTTTTGAATATTAATTGACCATAGAGTCCTGGGTTTATTTCTGGGCTGTCTATTCTGTTCCATTGATCTATATATCTATTCTTATGCCAGTACCAGACTGTTTTGATTACAGTAGACTTATAGTATAGTATGATGTTCAGTATTGTGATTCCTCCTACCTTGTTCTTCTTTCTCAAGATTGCTATGGAAATTTGTGCACATTTTTGGCTTTATCTAAATTTTTGAAGTACTTTTTCTATCTCAGTGGAGTATGTCATTGGTATTTTAATTGGGATTGCATTGAATCTATAGATTGTTTTGGGTAGTATGGACGTTTTAATGATGCTAATTCTTCCCATCCTTGAACATGGTACGTGCTTCCATTTATTTGTGTCTTCCTTCATTTCCTTCATCAGTGTTCTGTAGTTTTCTGAGTGCAGGTCTTTAACCTCCTTGGTTAAGTTTATTCCTAAGTACTTTACTATTCTTATTTTCTTTTTTGTTTCTTTTGTAAATGGGACTTGTTTTCTAGCTTCTATGTCTGTTGCTTCATTATTGGTATATAAAAATGTGTTTGATTTCTGAATATTGACTTCATATCCAGTTATTTTGCTAAATTTGCTTATTAGATTGAGTAAGTTTTTGGTGGACCCTATAAATAATGACAGTATGACTTCCTCCTGTTGAATTTAGGTACCTTTGATTAACTTTATTACTCTCATAGCTATGGCTAGACCTTCCAAAATGATGTTAAATAGAAGTGGAGACAGTGGACAGACTTGTCTCATTCCTGATCTTAGGGGGAAAGCTTTTAGTGTTTGCCCATCGAGTATGATGTTGGCTTCAGGTTTCTTTTATTATGTTAAGGTATGCTCCCACTATTCCCATTTTGCTGAGTGTTTTAATCATGAATGATTGCTGTACTTTATCAAATGCTTTTACAGCATCTATTGATATAATCATATGGTTTTTGTCTTTCATTTTGTTGATGCGGTGTTTTCCAGTTATTAATCTGGGAATGTTGTACCATCCTTGCATCCCTGCAAAGAAACCCACTTGACCACAGTGTATGATCTTTTTTAATGTATTGCCTGATCCGGTCGGCCAATAATTTGTTGAGAATCTTATGTTCATCAGAGATATTGGCCTATAGTTTTCTTTCTTAGTTGTGTCTTGACCTGGTTTTGGGATTAGAATAATATTGGCCTCATAGAAAGAGTTTGGGTGTCTTCCCTCTTGTTGGTTTTTTTGGAATGAGTTCAGAAGGATAGGAGTTAGTTCTCTAAATATCTTGTAGAATTCACCTGTGTAGCCATCTGGTCTGGGGCTCTTGTGCTTTGGGAGATTTTGGATTACTTCTTCAATTTCACTGGTTGTTATTGGCCTAGTCAGGATTTTTGCTTCTTCTGGATTCAGTTTTGGTAGATATTATATTTCCATTAATGTGTCCATTTCACCCAGGTTGTCATATATCTTGTCATATTGTTGTTTGTAGTAATTTCTTTCAATTGTTTGTATTTCTGAAGTATCAGTTGTGATTTCTCCTCTTTCAGTTCTGATTCTGTTTATTTGGGTTCTCTCTCTCTTTTTCTTTATTTTTTCAAAGAATCAACTCCTGCACTTATTGATTCTTCAAATTATAGTTCAAGTCTCTAAGTTATTTAATTCTGCTCTGATCTTGATGATTTCCTTCCTTCTACTTGCTCTGGGCTTTGTTTGTTGTTGCTACTCCAGTTCTTGTAGCTTTATAGTTAGGTTGTTTGTATAATCTTCTTCTTACCTTTTTAGGTAGGTCTGTATTGCCATGAATTTTCCTCTGAGGACTGCCTTTGCTGTGTCTCATAGGTTTTGGGGTGTTGTGTATTCATTTTTATTTGTTTCCAGAAACTCTTTGATTTCATCTTTGATCTCATTGTTAACCCATTCATTACTTAAAAGCATGTTATTCAGTCTCCATGATTTAGAGTGTTATTGGTTCTTTCCATTGACATTGGTTTCTAGTTACAAGCCATTGTGATCTGAGAAGATGGTTGGTATGATTTCAATTTTCCTGTATTTGTGGAGGTTTGTCTTGTGACCTATCATGTGGTCTATCTTAGAAAATGTTTTCTCTGCATTTGAAAAGAATGTGTATTTTGCTTCATTGGGATGAAAAGTTCTGTACATATCAGTTAGGTCCATTTTCTCTAGAGTGTTGTTCAATGCCACAGTATCTTTGGTGTTTTTTTGTTTGTTTGTTTGTTTGTTTGTTTGTTTGTTTGGAAGATCTGTCCATTATTGATAATGGGGAATTAAAATCCTCTACCACTAGTGTGTTGCTTTCTATATTCTTCTTGAAGTCTTTCAAGGATTTTCTTTATATATTTTGGAGCTTCTATGTGGGGTGCATATATGTTTACCAGAGTTATATCTTCTTAATGGATTGTTCCCTTAAGTATTAAGAAATGTCCTTCCTTTTCTCTTTTTATGGCTTTCATTATTTTGTCAGAAATAATATTGCTACTCCAGCCTTTTTTTCATGTCCATTTGCTTGATATATATTTTTCCATCCCTTCACTTTCAATCTGTGTTGATCTTTTATTCTGAGGTGTGTCTCTTGAGGACAGTATATATGTGGGTTATGTTTTCTTATCCATTCAGCTATCCTAAGTCTTTTGATTCACACATTTAATCCGTTTACATTTAAGGTTATTATTGATTGATACTTATTGTAACTTTCTCCCTTTGTACCTGTGTTCCTCTCTGACTGTCTCTGTTTCTTCATTTTTTTAAAGCTGACCCTTTAGCATCTTTTGCAATGCTAGTTCGGTAGAGATGTATTCTTTTAGTCTTCTTTTGTCTGTGAAACTCCTTATTTCTTTTTCCATTTTAACTGAGAGTCTTTCTGGGTAGATTATTCATGGTTGCAGGCCTTGGTTTTCCATTACATGGAATATTTTTTGCCATTCTCTTCTAGCTTGTATTGTTTCTGTTGAATAATCATTTGATAACCTTATTGGAGTTCCCTCCTATGTTATTTGCTATTTCTCTCGTGATGCTTTTAGGAGTCTCTCTTTGTTTTTTTGTTTGTTTGTTTATTTTGTTTTTCTTTTTTTTTAAAGGTTTTATGCATTATTTTCAAGAGAAAAGGGCAGGCAGCGGGGAAGAAAGGGAGAGAAACATCAATGTGCGGTTGCCTTTCCCCTGCCTCCCGCTACGGTTCTGTCTGGGGACCTGGCTTACAACCTGTTTATGTGCCCTGACTGGGAATCAATCCAGCTACCTTCAGGTTTGCAGGCTGATGACTATCCACTGTGCCACCAGCCAGAGCTATCTCTCTGTTTTTGAAATTTGCCATTTTAATTATAATGTGTCTTAGAGTGGATCTGTTTGGATTCATCTTCATTGGGACCTCTCTGTGCTTCCTGAATTTGAATAAAGTTTTCACTCATCATGTTAGGGAAGTTTCCTATCATTACTTTGTTGAACAGGTTTTCTATTCCTTCTTTCTCTTCTCCTTCTGGAATGCCTATGATATGAATATTTTGGGTTTCCTGTTGTCCTGCAGCTCTCTTGAAACCTTTTCACTCTTCTTCAGTCTTTTTTCATTCTGTTGCACTCTCTTGGAATATTTTTTCTACATTTTTCTCCACCTTGCTCATCTGATTCTCTACTTTCTCTAGCCTGGTATTGATTCCTTCTACTGTATTCTTCAATCAGAAATTGTATTCTTCATTTTCTGCTTTCTCTTACTGATAGTTTCTATGTCCTTTTTAATGCTGGTGTAGTTCTCAATAAGTTCCTTGTAGCTTTTCTGGAGTTCTTTGTAGTTCCCCTGGAGTTTTTTGTAGTTTTCTTTGAGCTGGCTGAGCTCATTGAACTTCTCTATCATTATTATTTTGAATTCCATATTGGGTAGCTTGCTTACTTCTGTTTCATTTCATGATCTTTCTGGGAATTTCTCCTTTTCCTTTGGTGATGGACTGATTCTTTTTTCCTCATTTTAGTTGTATATTATTTTCTTTTTTCCTCATTTTAGTTGTATATTATTGTTTTTTTTTTTTTTTGTTTTGTTTTTTTGTATAATCTGCTTAGATTTCCGGCCTTCATAGAGTGTCCTTCTTTGTTAGGATATTTGTGGAGTTCTGTGTTGAAGTCTCCTAGATTTCCTCAATTTGTTACTATTGGTATGACCTTTATTCATTCACTTGGGATGTCTAGGTGTATTTTGGATTTTTGTACGTGTTGCTCCTTTTCCTCCAGTTGGCTGATTGAGAGACACTCCTTCTATCACATCTCATACACTGTGTTTGGGCTGCTCCAAATACAGTACCATCAGTTCAGGCAAAATAACCGCACCTTCAAAGATATCTTTCTTGGGGGGAAGATGACAACAGAGTAGAGAGCAGTGCTGATGGTTTTCTTGAGTACCAGAGCAGCTAGAGGACAGGATAGGGAGCACGAGACATCTTCAGGTCCTGAAGAACTGGAGTGGTCAGCATCTGGACACAGGAGAGCACAGCCCAGTGGCAGCGAGAGCAGGTGAGGAGACTCCAGACTTAATGGCCACCGGGCAGAGGTCAGCTCTAGGCAGTGGCGGCCCTACCCTGAGGGGCATCTCTAACTGAAGCATCTCCAAGCTCCCAGGCAACTAGAAATCTGAACAGCGAAGTGTGGGCAGAGAGGGCAAACACCTTAGGGAACACTGAATTGAACTCCTGCAGGGGAGGGACTATGTGAGAGACTCGCTCGGGGGGCAGAAGTAGGGGAGTGGGGAAGTGCATCCGCCAAGGCAGCAAGAAGGCCTAAAACGGAGCTGCTGGGCCACCAGGAAAACAGTAGTTTATGGCCCCTGCGAGTGGGAAGGCCCAGCCCTGAGCACCCACACAGGCCCCCAGGCTCCCGGGAAACTCCAAATGGTGAGCCAGGAACTAGCAGCAGGGCAACTGACTCACCCATTGCCTACACAAGGACCTCAGACAAAGGGGAGAGGCACATCACGGTGGCCGCATAAAGGACTCCTGGGACAGCTGGTCAACTTGGAGACCTGGCTCTCACCCAGGGGAGCAGGGCAGTGTTGGTGGTCCCCGGGCAGTGTTGGCGGACCCTGGGCACAGTTGGCAGTTGGGGGCTGCCTCCTCCAGAGTGGCAGAGGCAGGCCCAGTCATCAAAGGAACCAGAGAGGTTGCAGGCTGCACTGCAGGGGTGCCAGGTGCCTATCACAGGCAGGAACTTCCACCAGGAGTGGGAGGGACACCCTGCCAGTGGCAGAATGGCAGCAGCTTTAAAATGCAGCTAGGCTACTGAAGGCCCAGCATTCCTGGGGGCTGAACCCAGAATCAGCCCTGACTGTGACAATCAGAGGCCCTGCCACTAAGACCATATAGGCTATAGACTGCAGAGACCTGACTAAGAAAAAGAGGCCTCAGGAAATGGATTGCTGCTAATTTCAAACATCTGAGTTATACATGAACTATCAATCACCAACATATCCTTTTCAAAAGTTACTTCTCACATATTCTTAATCCCTCCCTATCTCAATCCACCTAAATACCCAAGACCCCCCCTACTCTTGATTTAAAGTCTACTCACTCTCTGGATACAACACATTCCCAGTCCTCAATCTAAGTATTCCTCCCTTCCCCAGCCACCTAAACCCTTTCTTTAGTCTTTTCTTCCTTTCATTTTCTCCCCCCACCCTGCCCTTTTTTTCTTTTTCTTTTTTTCTTTTTTCTTCTTTCTTTTCTTCCTGATAAAGCCCTCAGACACTAGCTCCACCTGGAACAAACAGAGATCATAAAGGTTGAACAGACACCTAAACCCTTTTTTTTTTTTTTTTATTAATATTGGTTTTTCTTTGTCTTGTGACTTTTTCCTTCTTCTTCTTCTTTTTTTTTTTTCTTCCTTTCTCTCTCTGATATAAGCCCAGAGGTCCCGGCTCCACCTGGATGAATCAGGGATCATTAAGGGTGAACAGCCACCTAAACCTTTTTTTGCTTATTAGATATAGTTTTGTTTTTTGTTTTGTTTTGTTTGTTTGTTTATTTTTCCTGCTAAAATCCCTCAGGTCCTGACTCCATCTGGACCAATCAGGGATTATTATTAAGGGTGAACAGCCATCTAAACCCTTTTATTATTATTATTATTATTATTATCATTTTTATTTCTTTTTTCCATTAACTTTTTTCTTTTCCTTTTTTTTTTTCCTGCTAAAAGCCCACAGGTCGAGAATACAACCAGACAGCCCAAATAAAGGACACACCAAAAACAACAAGGGAAGAAAATCTGGGAGAATGCAACATTGAACTCCACAAATCTACTATCACAGAAGGAGGCTTAACTAAGGCAAGGAAGCAAAGCAGGTTAACCCAAGGAAAAAGCAAAAAAATTAAAAGCAAGCAACAGCAGACACAGAAAATGGGAAAAAAAAGACTCAGTCCATTATCAAAAGGAAAGGAAGAATCCCCAGAAAAAACACAAAATGAAACAGAGGCACCTGAAACATCAGATAAGGAATTCAGAAGAATGATACAAGAGAAGCTCAGTGAGCTCAGCCACATCAAAGAAAACTATAAACAACTCCAGGAGAACTACAAACAACTCCAGGGAAATTACAAAGAGCTCCAGGGAAGTTACAAGAAACTTACTGAGAACAACAACAGCATGAAAAAGGACATAGAAACTATCAATAAGTGCCAGGAGGAAATGAAGAATACAATTTCTGAATTGAAGAATACAGTAGAAGGAATCAACAGTAGGCTAGAGGAAACAGAGGACCGGATCAGTGAGTTGGAGGATAATGTAGACAAATACTGCAAGACAGTACAAGAGAATAAAAAAAGGCTGAATAAGAATGGCCCTGGCTGGTAGCACAGTGGATAAGGTGCCGACCTGCGAATCCAAAGGTCGCAGGTTCGATTCCCCAGTCAGGGCACATAACAAGGTTGCAAGCCAGGTCTCCAGTCAGGTCTGTGGCTGGAGGCAAGTGAAAAGCAACCGTACATTGATGTCTCCCTCCCTCTATGCCTCTCTCTCTTCCCCTCTTTCTAAAAATAATTAAATTACAAAAATTAAAAAAAAGAATGAAGAGGGGTTAAGAGAGCTGCAGGACAACATGAAACGTAACAACATCTGTATCATAGGGATACCAGAAGGAGAAGAGAAACAAGGAATGGAAAACCTGTTCAAAAAAGTCATGAAAGAAAATTTCCCTAACATGATGAGTGAAAACATAAATCCAGTTCAGGAAGCACAGCGGGTCCCAATGAAGATCAATTCAAACAGACCAACACCAAGGCATATTATTATTAAAATGGCTAATCTCAAAGACAAAGAGAGAATCCTAAAGGCATCAAGAGAGAAACAACAAATAATATACAAAGGGGTTCCAATAAGGCTATCAAATTATTACTCAACAAAAACAATTCAAGCCAGAGGGGAATGGCAAAAAGTATTTCAAGTAATGGCAAACAACAGCCTGCAACCAAAAATACTCTACCCAGCAAGGCTGTCATTCAAGATAGAAGGAGAAATAAGGATCTTCCCAGACAAAAAAACAAAAGACTAAAAGAATACATCTCTACCAATCCAGCATTGCAAGATATTGGTCTGCTATAAAAATAAGTAAACAAATAAAATGAAGAAACAGAGAAAGCCAAAAAGGAATACAGACAAAAAGGGAGAAAATGGCAATGAATAAGTATCAATTATTAATAAACCTAAATGTGAATGGATTAAATGCACCAATCGAAAGACATAGGGTAGCTAAATGGATAAGACAACAAGACCCACATATATGCTGCTTTCAAGAGACCCACCTTATAACAAAAGATCGAAATAGATTGAGAGTGCAGGAATAGAAAAATATACATCAAGCAAATGGACACGAAAAAAAAGCTGGAGTAGCAATACTGATTTCAGATAAAATAGACTTTACAGTGAAGGCCATAAAAAGGGACAAAGATGGACATTTCATAATACTTAAGGGGACAATCCATCAAGAAGAAATAACTCTGATAAACATATACGCACCCATCATAGGAGCTCTGAAATATGTAAGGAAAATCTTGGAAGACTTTAAGAAAGACATAGACAACCACACACTAATAGTAGGGGATTTTAATACCCCACTATCAATAATGGACAGACCTTCCAAACAAAAAATCCCCAAAAATGTTGTGGCATTGAACAACACTCTAGAGGAAACGGACCTAACTGATGTCTACAGAGTCTTTTACTTCAAAGAAGCAAAATACACATTCTTTTCAAATGCACATGGATCATTCTCTAAGATAGACCACATGGTATGTCACAAGACAGGCCTCCACAAATACAGGAAAATGGAAACCATACAAAGTATCTTCTCAGATCACAATGGCTTGAAACTAGAAACCAAATTCAAGGGAAAAACCCAAAAATTCTCTAACTCATGGAGACTGAATAACATGCTTTTAAGCAATGAAGGGGTTAACAATGAGATCAAAGATGAAATAAAAAATTTCCTGGAAACAAATGACAATGAACACACAACAGCCTAAAACCTATGGGATACAGCAAAGGCAGTTCTCAGGGGGAAATTTATAGCAATACAGACCTTCCAATAAAGGTCACAAAAAGTTTCTAAAAACAACCTAACCACAAAGCTGCAAGAACTAGAGGAGCAACAACAAACAAAGCCCAGAGCAAGTAGAAGGAAGGACATCATCAAGATCAGAGCAGGACTAAATAACTCAGAGATTCAAACTACAATTCAAAGAATCAACAGGTCCAGGAGCTGGTTCTTTGAAAAAATAAACAAAATTGACAAGCCCTTATCCAGACTCATCAAGAAAAAGAGAGAGAGGACCCAAATAAACAAAATCAGAACTGAAAGAGGAGAAATCACAACTGATACTTCCGAAATACAAAAGACTGTAAGAAATTACTACAAACAACTCTATGACAAAAAATATGACAACCTGGATGAAATGGACACATTTCTGGAAAGGTATCATCTACCAAACCTGAACCCAGAAGAAGCAGAAAGCCTGAATAGGCCAATAACAACTAGTGACATTAAAGAAGTAATCCAAAATCTCCCAAAGCACTAAATCCCTGGTCCTGATGGCTACACAGGTGAATTTTACCAGACATTTAAAGAAGAACTAACTCCTATCCTCCTCAAACTATACCAAAAAATTCAGGAAGAGGGAAGACTCCCAAACTCTTTCTATGAGGCCAATATTATTCTAATCCCAAAACCAGGGCAAGATCCAACTAAGAAAGAATGCTACAGGCCAATATCTCTGATGAACATAGATGCTAAAATTCTCAACAAAATATTGGCTGATCAGATTCAGCAGTATATTACAAAGATCATACACCATGATCAAGTGGGCTTCATCCCAGGCATGCAAGGATGGTACATTCAGAAATCAATAAATGTAATACACCACATCAACAAATTGAAAGATAAAAACCATATGATCATATCAATAGGTGCTGAAAAAGCATTTGATAATGTACATCAACCATTTATGATAAAAACCCTCAGCAAAATGGGAATAGAGGAAGCACACCTCAACATCATAAAGGCCATTTATGAGAAACCTGAAGTCAACATCATACTTAATGGACAAGAAATGAAAGCTTTACCCCTAAATTCAGGAACAAGACAAGGCTGTCCACTTTCTCCACTTCTATTCAACATTGTCTTGGAAGTTCTAGCTATAGCCATCAGAGAAGAAATAGGAATCAAAGGTATCCAAATTGGAAAGGAGGAAGTCAAACTGTCATTATTTGCAGATGATATGATAGTGTACATACAAAACCGATGGGCTCCACCAAAAACTTACTCAACCTAATTAGCAAATTTAGCAAAATACCTGGGTATAAAGTCAATATCCAGAAATCAAAAGCATTTTTGTATGCCAATAATGAAACAACAGAAATAGAAGTGAAAAAACAAATCCCATTTACCATAGCAACACGAAAAATAAAGTACCTAGGAATCAACTTAACTAAGGAGGTAAAAGACCTGTACTCAGAAAACTACAGAACAATGAAGAAAAAAATCAAGGAAGATACAAATAAATGGAAACATATACCATGTTCATGGATGGGAAGAATTAACATCATTAAAATGTCCACACTACCCAAAGCAATCTACATATTCAATGCAACCCCAATTAAAATACCAATGACAGACTTCACAGAAATAAAAAAAATACTTCAAAAATTTATACGGAGCCATAAACACCCAGGAATAGCCACCACAATCTTGAGAAAGAAGAACAAGGTAGGAGGAATCACAATACCGGACTTCAAACAATACTAGAAGGCTACTGTGATCAAAATTGCCCTGTACTGGCATAAGAACAGACATATAGATCAATGGAACAGAATAGAGAGCCCAGAAATTAACCCAGGACACTATGGTCAACTAATATTTGACAATTGTGGAAGGAACATCAAATGGAGTAAAAACAGTCTCTTCAACAAATGGTGTTGGGAGAACTAGACAGCAACATGTAAAAAGTTAAAACTAGACCACCAACATACACCATACACAAGAATAAACTCAAGATGGATAAAGGATTTAAATATGAGTAGTGCCACCATAAAGGTCCTGGAGAAAAATATGGGCAGTAAACTTTTGGATATCCTATACAGAAATATGTTTACTGATACTTCACCAGGGCAAAGGAAATCAAAGAACGAATCAACAAATGGGACTATATCAAATTGAAAAGTTTCTGTTCAGCTCAAGAAAATATCAGTAAAATTCAAAGGGAACCACCTGTATGGGAAAACATAATTGCCAATGATACCTCAGACAAGGGTCTGCTCTCTAAAATATATAAAGAAGTAATGAGGCTCAACACCAGGGAGACAGACAGCCCTATTCAAAACTAGGCAAAGGACCTGAACAGACAACTCACTGAGGAAGATATGCAAAGGACCCAGAGGCATATGAAAGAATGCTCAACATCACTAGTCATCAGAGAGATGCAAATTAAAACCACAATAAGATAACACCTCACCCTTGTCAGAATGGCAATCATCAACAAATCAACAGACAACAGGTGTTGGGAAGGATGCGGGGCAAAGGGAACCCTCATATACTGTTGGTGGGAATGTAGGCTGATGCAGCCCCTGTGGAAAACAGTATGGGGTTTCCTTAAAAAACTAAAAATGGAACTGCCTTTTGATCCAGCAATTCCACTACTTGGACTATACCCAAAGAATCCTGAAACACCAATTCATAAGAACCTATG
>PVIW01013184.1:10618-28620 GCA_004026585.1 Noctilio leporinus | reverse complement strand
GGCCGGCCTGCGGAACCCACGTGCCTCTGGCCGTGGGAAAGGGCCTTCCCCCGGCAGGGCAACTGGGCGCAGGAAGTGGCCCCAAGGAACACCTTCTAGAAGGAAGCACGCGTCAGCCCTCTGGAGGGTGACGAGGAACCCTGCTGGTTGAGGGAGGTGCACCCAGGTTCCTGAATGGAGCCCGTGTCCCACTGGGGGACAGAGGAGGCTGGGCGTCTCCTGACAGAGGCTGGGCCTGGCCCCAGACAGCGACCTCAGCTCTGGCACAGCCGCGGGTGCTGTGTCCTGGGCCCACATGAAGCACCTGGCTGTGGTTCCACTGCTGTGATGGACCCTGGGTGGGAGGCACTGCCTGGGTGGCCTCAGGTGTCTGCCTGGGTTTGAGGGGCCGGGATCCCTGTGGGGCCCGCAGCTCAGCTGTCAGAGGACGAGTGCCGGGCAGGGACCAGAGCTCACGGAGGCAGGAGCCAGGAGGCCTGGGCTTCACCATTTCTGAGAAAGTGTTGAGTGCAGAGACGCCTTTGATCCTTATGCCACTGACATAAGTATTTCTGTGGCCTCACTGGCGAGGCCAGGACGCCAGGTGTGCCTGGGGGTGTCTGACCTCATTGCCACCTCTGACACAGGGGAGCATGTCCAGGAGCCCTGCAGCAGCCCCCACACCTCGGGAAAATGCCGGAAGTGTGACCGTGAAACGTACACCGAGTTCCCCAATGGCTTGCTGTCCTGCCTGCCGTGTGTCATCTGCTTTGAGGGTGAGTCTCCCCACAGGCACATTGCACCTACCTGACCCCCGTGGTCCGTCCTCCATGTGGAGCCTCAGTGCTGAGCCGCAAGGGCCTCACGGGTTCGCGGTGTGCACTCGAGTCATGTGTGTACGTGTGTGCGAGGGGCGCCAGTCACTCCAGAGGCAGCTGCAGCTGTCGTAGGGTTTCACCCCAACATGCCAGCAGCTCTCCTTTAAAGATATTCCCAGTGGTTCCTCTGCACAGGACGGAGTGAACTCGCCCGTCCTCCCCGCAGCCCCACCCCCCAGGGTTGGTGGAAGCTGGGTTCTCCGTCACCCAAAGTTCGATGATGGGGCCCTGACCCCCCAGGTCCACTAGATGTGAAACCTGAAACCTCCGTGCTCCTGTTGGCTAACACTTAGCACTCAGCACTCACTGTTGATGAGGAAGGTAGGCTGGCAAGTAAGTTTTAAAATACAGGAAGGAAGGAAGGAAGGAAGGAAGGAAGGAAGGAAGGAAGGGAGAAAGAAAGAAAGAAAACCTCTGTGCTGGCATTTAGAGAGTATGCTTCAAAATGTGTTTCTGGGACCCAGTTTCTGACCCAGCACCCCAGCTTGGGGAGTTGGCCCTGGGAGACAGGTGGGGAAGGGATGGCGGAACTGTCCCCAGCGGGGTTTACAAGCGCCCTGGGGTCCAGCCCAGGGCCCCTGTTGTGACTGGCTGAGGCCTGTCCTGGGCCCACACCGCGTCCAGCCTGCGCGGCCATGTGGGGTGCACGTGTGTGCGCAAGGACAGGGCATGACCCCTCGACTGACCCGTCTCTCCGGGATTGCAGGCCAAGTAGTGGTGGAGGAGTGCACGCCGACCCGCAACCGGCTGTGCCAGTGTCAGGAAGGCCGTCTCTACAAGGCCTCCGTGGACAGCGAGTTCTGTACTCCGTGCAGCAGGTGGGTGGCTCTCTGCGTGGGTGCTGAGGGTAGGGTTGGCGGTGGCTGGGAAGCAAGTGACTGGCTCTTCCGGGGTCTACACACGCCCACCTGCCCCTTCAGAGCGGGTTCCATGAGCGGTAAGGCCCGAACCTGCCACAGTCAGGGAGGAAGATGCCTTTCTAAGCATTTACCATAAGCTGGGCAGATTCCTTCCCCCTGCAGTGCACAGGCCTGCGCACAAGGCCACAGACACCCTCCCATGAGGAAAATAGGGCAACCGTCCTGCTGTGGGTGAGAGCTGGGGGCTCTGCGTGGGACCCAGGGACCCTTGGGAAGGTCTGCACTCGGGACACACAGTGCTCCCTGAAAGAGGGCTGGGGAGTCACCGCACGGACTCAGCCTCTGTTGGTGACAATGCCCCCCGGGTGCCTGGGGCCTGGGCCGACCTGGTGTCCTGCCTCCCCCCGCAGGTGCCCCCCCGGGAAAGTGGTCCTGCAGAAATGCAACTCCACGGCAGACACCGTGTGCGGAGTGCCCAGCCCAGGTGAGCGAGTGCCCCGGGGGCTGAGGGTGGGTCATGGTTTGACCGCCACGTGATCTGCCCTGGCGGGTGAGGCTCTGCGGGGTGAGCTGCCCGTCGGGTTCCCAGTCAGGGCCCGTGCCTGGGCTGTAGGCCAGGTCCCCCGCTGGGGGCGCACAGGGGCCACCACACGCTGATGTTTCTTTCCTTCTCATTCTTCCATTCTTCCTCTTCAAATCCTGTTTTAAAAAAGAAAAGGAACAAAGCAACAAGACACCACATGATCTGAAAGATGTTACAGTGAACAATTTAGTTGGGAAAGGGTTACCTGAGCCCATGTAACAGGAGCGCTGCCCCCAGCACACCCGGGTTTGCTTTCCAGGACAGATTTCCCTATACTGCATGTCACATCCATGGAATCGGGTGGCCAGTGGTCTTGTGAATCTGGCTTCTATGTCAGTAGCGTGTCTTCCAGACACTTGTTCATTGTAGGACATGTTCAGGGCTGTTTGTGGCTGAGTCATAGTCAGATATGAGAGCCCTGCCTGGTGGCTCAGTGGATAAGGCACCGGCCTTTGAACCCAAAGGTCGCTGATTTGATCCCCAGCCAGGGCACATAACCAGGTTGCAAGCCAGGTCCCTAGCCTCGTCTGTGGCTGGAGGCAGGTGAAAGGCAACCATACATGGATGTCTCCCTCCCTCTCTGCCTCCCTCCCTTCCCTCTCTAGAAATAATAATTAGTAAACTCTTTAAAAAGTAATAGTAATTAATAAAATCTTTAAAATATATTTGTTTAAATAGACATGTATATAGAATATGCCACATTTTGTTACTCATTCATCTGCTAATGGACTTAAGGGAAATTTTTGCACAAAAAACACTTGAGCCCAGACTGTTCTATGACAAGACAATTTCCCAATACAAGGTGCCGGGAGTCCTGGATGTCCCCAGGCCAAGAAGGAGTTGGGCCCTGGCTGGTAGCACAGTTGATAAGGCGCTGGCCTGCGAACCCAAAGGTCGCAGGTTCGATTCTCCAGCCAGGGCACATAACAAGGTTACAAGCCAGGTCTCCAGTCAGGTCTGTGGCTGGAGGCAGGTGTGAACAACCACACATGGATGTCTCTCTCCCTCTCTGTTTCTCTCCCTTCCCCTCTTTCTAAAAATAATGAAATAAAATCTTTTAAAAAAGAAAGAAAAGAAAGAACAAGGAGTTGACCCTCAGCTTACGCCAGACACAAAAGTAACTCCCAATGAACACAGACCTAACTGCAAGGTCTAAAAGGGATGTAAGTCTAGAAGAAAAGAGGGGAGTTTCATGACATGGGATTGTTTTCATCTCTCTCCATGTCAAACGAGAGACTCACCTCGCTGAGCTCCCTGCCCTCCAGGTCCCCCTGTGTTCTTAAAAGCGCGGGACTTCTTCCTCCACGGGTGAGCTGTGTCCCGGTGCATGTCCCAGTGCCTGCGAGTGTTTGTGCATCTGTGTGCGCACGCATGTGCATGTGGACACACGCAACCTTCCGACCCACTCATCTGCCGGCCCCGTGAGCTGGTTTCCGAGCCCGGGCCCTGCTGCAGGGAGCTGCCGTGCACGGGGGTTGCAGACCATTGTTTCCGTCCCCTTCGGAGCGCCTGCGGGTGCGGGTCCGTGGGGACCTGACATCCCGCCTCTGGGAACAAGCCCAGCCCCCGCCTCATGAGGCCGTTCTGTCCCCAGTTTCAGAGAGCAGACACCGGTTCATTTTGGTCGGGACCTGTATCTTCGTCCTGGTCGCTGGGTTCCTCGGCTTTTGGTTCATCAAGGTTCCAGTCAAGAAACCAAAAGATGGAGGATTCCAGGCTGTGCGGCTTTGTCTGCCTAACGGTGTCTCCACAGAGTCATTGGAGCCATTGGAGAAGAGTGAGTGACACTGGGGGCTGGAGGGCAGGCCATGGGGGTGCTGAGTTGCACAGGGTTGGGCCTTTTCTGGAAAGTTCCTGGTTCTCCCCAGCCGAGACTCAGTTTCTCCCGGGCTTGGCCTGAAGGGAGAAGAGGCCGGGAGTCATCACAATGCTACCCAGGCTGAGCCCCGAGTCTCAGGGGCTCAGGGAGGGACCTGACAAGACTCAGGGTCACTAAAGCATGATTAATGGGGGGCCAGCTCCACCTCCCAGGGAGACCTGGGCTGGCAAGTCTGTGGGGGAAGGAACAGGGGCTGCTGGGCTGCAGGGAGCCAGGTGTTCTGGGTGCAGAGAGACAGGCTGGAAGGTTCCAGAGGTTTGGAACCAGACGAGGTGAAGGGAGGCCAGCACCCCAGGCCACTTCCTGGAGGCACCCGGAGGAGTTCCCTGAGCTGGAGAGGGGTGGCCGAGTCCCCCGCCATCCCATCCCAAGGGGGACCCTCCCCGCAGCCTCCACTTCACCACAGTTTGTTGTCCCCACAGGAGCCCTGGACAGAGATGACAGCAAGGTGAGTGTTGTCCTCAGGCACGGGCCACTCTTGTCCCCGAGCCAGCTTCAGGTCAGCACCCGCATCTCATCCAGGGTCAGGTGCCTCCCAAGTGAGGAGGTGGCCAGACCAGCTTCAGGGAGCCTCTTGTGGTCTGAGTATCAGCCACACCCAAGCCAAGAGCCCTGAGCCTTGGCCTCTGGCGAGATCCAGTCACAGTGGGGAAACTGAGGCACCTAACAGGCATCTCGGGGCCTCAACTGAGGCCAGGCCCGCTGGCGGGGTGGGGGGCGGAGCTGAGACCCGAGCCGGCCCCTCTGCGCCTCGGGATGCGGGGCCCCTGTCCCCGGCTGGCACACGCGCTGACCCCCACCCCATGCCTTGTTTTGTCAGTTGCCTGAAAGGTCAAGGTCCTCCAAGACGTTGCTTGAAGCCCGAGAGGCAGACTCTTCGGTCCTCGCCCCTGGACATCCCCGCCTGTCTGCAGACAGCGTGGTCATAGAAGTGGAGGTCCCCGAGGCTGCTGGTGGCCCCCTGGTGCAGGGGCTGCAGGAGACGGCCAGGTGCTACACGCTTGCTGCTACCTGACTCTCCCTTGTCAGCCCTGTGAACAGGTGCTGCAGACCTGGAGGGCGTTGGTGAGGGAGTCTGACGAACAGGAAGAGGAGCGCTGTGCTTCCCATCCAGACTATAGCAAACCTCTTCCGGGGTCATTTTAGTCATCAGAGCCACCCCCTTGCAGGGGAACTGCACCCCGAGGTCCGGTGAGGTCCACCCTGCCCACCCAGCCCTGTGAGCAGCAGAGCCTGGCCAGCTGCCACATGTGCCTCTGACCTCCTGGCCCGACGGGGCCCCCACCCTGCCGCCCGGCAGTTCTCCTGGTGCCGACCTCTTGTTGGGGGCTAGGGAACCAGGAGGGGTGGCAGCCTTCTCTGGGTGCTGCCAACAGTCCCCCAGCTGTCTGCTCTCACAGTCCGCAGGCCAGGGACCCAGGACGTAGGTGTCCCGAAGCTGCGCTCCCCCCAGGTTCCAGGCAGGTCAGAGGCTGCTGGCCTCTGATGTCATAGTCCCCCGCTGCTGTGTGTCTGTCCTCTCTGTACCAGGTCACAGCTGTGTGGGTGGAGGGCTGGTGCTACTGCAGTGGGACCTCACCCGCACCAGATGTCCCCTGCCAACCCCTAACACCAAACACAGCCACACGCTTCATCGGAAAGAGCAAGTTTTTGAGCTGTGACGAACAAACACGGACCCTTCTAAGAAGGCCTCCTGGTGACTAACTGGACTCTGATAATGTTATTTCTGTTACTGTTTTTTAAATTATTATATTATAAAAGACTTGTTACAAAATGCAACGTGATCGTTTCTCATTGTCCAGGTCCCTTTGCCCCTGTGCTCAGCACTCCCTCCCCCTCCAGCAATCCCCCTGCCTCGTGCATGTGTGCGTGCACGTTCTTCGGCTTCACCTTTTCCTTTCATCCTTCTTCATACCCCCTGTCTGCTTTGTACCTGCTGCTTATGCTTCTTTTTTAAAAAATTGTATTTTTTATTCTCAGAGAGAGGGGCAGGGAGGGAGGCAGAGAGGGAGAGAAACATCCATGTGTGGTTGTCTTTCACCTGCCTCCAGCCTGGCTGGAGACCTGGCTTGCAACCTGGTCATGTGCCCTGGCTGGGGATGGAACCAGCGACCTTTGGGTGCCCAGGCCGGCGCCTTATCCACGGCGCCACAGCAGCCAGGCTAGTTATGCTTCTTGATCTCCGCACCTTTTCCCCATTCTCCCCCTTCCCCCTCCCAGCTGATAACCCTTCCAATAACCCCCATGCCTATGGTTCTGTTCCTAGTCTGATCATTTGCTTATTTTTGTTTTTATATTGTAGATTCTGTTGTGGATAGTTGTTGAGTGTGTTGTCATTTTACTGTACATAGTTTTGATCTTCTTTTTCCTAAGTAGGTCCCTTTAACATTTCATAGGATAAGGGCTTGGTGAAGATGAACTCCTGTAGCTTTACCCTGTCTGGGGAGCACTTTATCTGCCCCTCTATTCTGAATGACAGTTTTGCCGGATAGAGTCATCTCGGTTGCTTTTCATCGCTTTGAATACTCCTCGCCAGTCCCTTCTAGCTTGCAAAGTTTCTTTTCAGAAATCAGCTGATAGTCAGGTGAAAATTCCTTTGTAGGTAACTCTCTTCTCACTGCTGTTAAGGTTCTCTCTTTAGATTTAGACAGTTGAGGGTGGGTTTTTAAGACAGTGAGAGACCTGTATTCATTGGCACATTTCATTGTACCAGTAGAGACTATTAAGGTTTGGAATTAAAAAAAAAAAAATTCTTCATGTGGTTTTAAAACCTAAAATTTTTCATTAATCCCAATATATTGTTTATTTCTGTAGCTACACTGTAAATCTTAAAAAGAATAGAGTGCTTCCTCTGTATTATTTGAAACGAAAAGATTCTCTAACCTTTGGCATCTTAATTAGGATGTGTCTTGGTGTGGCTCTCTTTGGGTCCAACTCCTTTGGGGCTCTCTGTGCTTCCTGGACTTGTATGTCTATTTCCTTCATCAAATTAGTGAAGATTTCTTTCTTTATCTTTTCAAATAGGTTTCCAATTTCTTGCCCTTCCTCTTCTCCTTCTGGCATGCCTGGGGTTTGGATGTTGGCACTTTTGGGGATGTCCCAGAGTCTTCTTACTCTCTCTTTTTATTTTTTTTTAAACAAATAATTTCTTATTTCTTCTTTCTGTATTGGGTGACTGTTTATTTCTTCCTTCTGTTCCAATTCATTGATTGGAACCCCTGCTCCCTTCTCTTTGCAATTGGTTCCATGTGGGTTTTTCTTCATTCCGCTTAGTGTAGTGTTCATTTCTTCCCTTCTGTGTTTGTCATACTCAGTCATTTCTGCAAAGCATCATTATCACCAGTGTTTTGAACTCCGGGTTGGCTATCTCCATTTCACGTACGTCTTTTCCTGGTGTTTTGATCTATTCTTCCATTTGAGCCACACTCTGTGTCTCCCCAAGTTGACGGTTCCTCTGTTTGCCTGTATCTTAGGTAGAGCTGTGGCGCCTGATATATTGTAAGTGGTGGAGCTCTAGGTACTCGTCAGAGCGGCGTGACCCTTCTTGCCACATTGTGGTGCGGTGTGTGGGGGAGGGGTTGAGATGGAGCAACGCCACTTCCTTGACCCCCCACTCCTTTCCCAGGTGCTTCTCCCACTTCCCGTAGGGGACTGGCACCCCTCTAGCTGTTGCCCTGGCCGTGGTTCCCAGAGTGGGTGGCCTCCAAAGAGACTCTCCTGGGATCTCCTGAGAGATGGGCTGTTTCTCCCACCGCCCAAACCCACGCTGACTTTCACAGTCAGAAGCTACAAGGCAGCCCTGGCTGGTGGCACAATGGATAAGGCGCCGGCCTGCAAACCCAAAGGTCGCAGGCTTGATTCCCCAGCCAGGGCACATAACCAGGTTGCAGGCCAGGTCTCCAGCCAGGTCTGTGGCTGGAGTCAGGTGAAAGGCAACCCTACATGGATGTCTGTCTCCTTCTCTCCTCTCTCCCTTCCCCTCTTTCTAGAAATAATGAATTTTTTTTTTTTAATCTTAAAAAAAAAGAAGAAGAAGAAGAAGTTACAAGGCTTTATTTTCCTCGTGCTGGACCCATGAACTTAGCAGTCTAGCTTGGGGCTGGGAGTGTTCCCAGGTGTCCCTCCTGGCTTTTACCCACCACAGGTCCATGTTGGACCCTGGTTCTGCTGGCGCAGCTTCCTCCTTTGCCTGCGACCCCCACACTAGGTCCTCTCCACCTTGGCTGCTGGTCTCCGCCCCTCCTACCCATCTGGAAGACTATTTGTCCTTTTTTGTTGTTGTTGTTTTATTTTATTTTTTTAAAACAGAACACGATTATATTTCAATACACAAGTTCTTACAACCAACAATTAAAAAGCACCATAAAATAACAAAAACATGGTATTTCATTTGCAATACATGAGAAATGGTTAACATTTTAGTCCTGTATGAGCTCTTAAGAAACCAGTTACAAAGACACCAACAATCCAAGGAACTGGAAAAAGGAAAATGAAATACAAATGGCCATTGAGCATATGCTGACCGAGGTGAACAATGACAGAAGAAGAATTTCTCTGGACAATCACACTGTCAAAGAATAACAACGCTGTGGTGTACAGTTTGAACTCTCGTAAAACAAACACCGACATGGATGGGGAATATCTACAATTAGAAGGAAGCTACCATTTTGACTCAAAATATGAATTTTAATATCCTTAAGCCCCAGATTTCTTCTAATTAAAATTATGTCAACAACTTAGTTGAATAAGTTCCAAATGAGTTATAAAACAGCGTGTGTACTGCATGGGATATAGGTGGTTAGCACCTGGGGCCCAAACAGGACTTGGTTATCAATTTAATAATCAACACCACCCAGAACCCCTTTAATAGGAACAACACGGGGAACATAATCCTATTGTAAGAACCATGCATGGTGAGTATTTCAAACACGGGGTGAACACTACATAAAATATATGATTGTCTAACACTACGCTGGACATCTGAAGCTAATCAAAGAATGACAGATGCCCAATGTAATTGAAAAATAAAAAGATAGTCTATAACACTAGTCAAGCAAAGGCACTGGAAGAAAAACTGCTGAATATATATGTAATCACTACCTACATTCTCTAAAATGACAAGATTACTTTTAATGGACACATTTCCAATGCACCCTTCGGTGGTGGGCTCAGCTCTCACAGGAACATGGGAGGAGCCCCCCTGCCTGGCCCAGGTCTCCTGGGGGTAACGGCCCCCGCATTCCCCCTCCTGGGACTGAATCCCACCCACAGCAACGATGCAAACAGCCAACACGCCTGCTTGCAGGTCTCGTCTCTCCACGACACCCTGAAGGACACACTTCCCACATTTGTTCTTTCAATCCTTGGCTGCCGGACTTCCAAAGGGTTCGGTTTTCTGTTAGTTCTTCCCATTTTCTGTTTTGAGGTAGTTGTAATCCTTCTTATGGCTGCGCAAGGAGACGTCCTGGCTGGAAAGCCTAAGTTAACACTTAAAAGCAGAGCCTATGCGGCTGATCATCGAGGCTCATGGACCCACCGGGAACGCAGAAGACAGCTGCAGACGGCAGAGCCTGTTACAACCTCAGGGGACGCTGCAAGCAACTCTGCCCGAAGCTTTAAACCCAGAGGAAGAGGGCACTTTTGAAGATGAACAGGGGCAGCGCTGGTTGGTGAAAGCTGGAGGAAATCACTGGCCGGGCAGCTCTGTTGGCTGCAGGGTCATCCTGGGCTCCAAAGAGTTGTGGGTTCAATGCCCATTCGAGGCCTGTAAGGAGGCAACTGGTCGACCTGTGCCCCTTGTACCCACCCCCAAGGTTTGCGGGCCACCCCAGAGGCAGCAGCGACGCCTGCCCACTTGTCCCTCCTGGGCTCCGGGACCCCCTTGCCCACCCCTCAGACCTGCAGCGCCCCAGACTGGGAAGGTAAATGCCTGTTTCAGTCGCTGGGGGGCAGCAGTGCTGTGCTGGCCAACTTCATGGCATTTTCACTCCTATTCTGTTTTCTAAGCCTCCCCCGAGGGTGTTTCTTCATTGCTTTTCGACAGGAAGGAAGATGGAAGATCACTGATGGGAGACAGACAGCCACAGAGACAGAGACAGAGAGAAGCAGTCCCAGGTCGCTTCCCCCAGGGCCCCCCACCTGCGAACCCCACCCCCGGGGTGCCCGGACCCAGCCAGGAACCCACGCGGGCGGAGGATGCTCTGGCCCACGAACCCACCCCGCCACGCTGAGGACAACCTACTCTTTTCTTCTCTTCTTTTAACTATTGCAACAGAGGACCGGTGGGTGCGGAGACTGAGGTGGGTGGAACGGGCATGGCCTCCTGAGCCCTCCCAGGGGCAGCTAAGTCTGGACAGTGGGGACACCGAGACCCAAGCCAGCCTGGCTTTCGAAAACGTCTGGGCCACTGGGGAAAAAAGGAAGATGACACACTTCCTGCGAATGACGACTGGAAAAGGCGAGACTACCTCAGAGCTCTCAGAGGCAGGCTCTTGAAAGAAATCCAGATGAATTTTACTGTAACACGACGCGAGTGGAACTCCAGGATGGAGGTCTTGTGGCGAAGGAGACTAAGGAAGAAGTCACTGCAGAACAGCTGAACCTGGTGAGAAGTCAGGATGTCAAATAGGGAGAAATGGAAAAGGTGGCAACGGAGGGAGGTGAGGCTAAGGTCAGAGCGCCATCTGCTGGGCTTCCAGGGGAAGCACCAGAATGACCCTGTGTCCTTTTTGGACACTTTGGAACAAGGAAAATGAAAAGTCTTTACAGACCCAGGCTAGAGGCCCAGTGGAGGAGGAAGAGGAAGGACTTCCTCCTCAGCCTCAAGCCCATAGCTAAGAAAGGCAAAAGCATCGAGGTAAACAGAAGAAGTTGTTGGTCATTTCCCGGAAAATTCAAAACACGCGGGGATCTTCCAGATAACACTCCCAAGGTGAAGGTAAAAAAGGGGACAGTGACCTGCCCAGCTATTTACAAATTTCAGAGTTGGTGGAAACGTTGAGCCTTCTCTAGACCTTGCCATTCTGCACGGAAAACAATTCTCTGTTCTTTTTTTCCCCAATGGCTTCAAATGCTATTAGCGTGAAAGACGTTGCTTTCTTGTTCGGAATTACAATTTATTGCAGATCTGATATTTGATAGAAACAACACAAGAGCCCCGTTCCCTCTGTTTTTTCAGTTGGGAAATTACCCGATGCTCGTTCCTTGACTAGACTGCTCCCCGTCCTTGCCTCCTGCTCCCCCCTCCCCCTCTACCTCCCCCCCTGTATTCACTGAGAATGTTATCCCTCTAGTCATGTCTCTGGTTCTGTTTTGTTTTCTTATTGTTTGTTCGTTAGCCTCCTGTGTTAAGTGAGAACATGTTGTACTTCATTTTTGCCGCCTGGCTCATCTCACTAAGCGTGATACCCTCCAGTTCCACCCACACTGTCGCAAATGGTAGGAGGTCCTTCTTTCCTTCTGCTGCGTAGAACTCCATTGTGTAAATGTCCCACAGGTATTTGATCCACTTGTCCACTCTTTCTGACGCTGTTGTAGTTCTCAGCAAGTGCCTTGTAACTTCCCTGGAGTCGTTGGTAGTTTTCTGTGAGCTGGCTGAGCTCATTGAGCTTCTGTGTCATCATTCTTTTGAATTCCTTATCTGATATTTTGTGTGCCTCTGTTTCCTTTGGTGGTCTTTCTGGGGATTCTTCCTTTCCTTTTGATGATGGACTGATTCTTTCCCCCCCCATTTTGCGTGTCTGTTGTTGCTTGCTTTTTGTTTTTTGTGTTTTCCTTGGATTAATCTGCTTGTGTCCTCGCCATAGTTGCGCACCCTTCTGTGTTAGGAGATGTGTGGAGTTCAGTGTTGCCGTCTGCCTGATTTCCTCCACGTGTTGTTGTTGGTGTGGCCTTTATTTGGGCTGTCTGGTGGTATTCTGGATTGGTTGTGTATGGTGCTCCTTTCCTTCCAGTCAAGATGCTCCTTCTATCCTTCCTCACAAAATGAGGCCAGGGAGAATCAGAAAGCCTCAAGTACGAGTGAACAGGGTAAGCCTATGTATATAGTTGCCACATCTGCCTCCCTATTCACCCTTACTGGTCCCTGATTGGTCCAGGTGGAGCCAGGACCTGTGGGCTTTAACAGGAAGAAAAGAAAAAAAAAGGGGGGGGGAGAGGAAAAAAAGAAAAAGGAAGAAAGGAAAGAATAAAGAAAGGGTTTAGGTGGCTGGGGAGGGGAGGAATACTTAGATGGAGGACTGGGCATGTATTGTAGCCACAGAGTGAATAGACTTTAAATCAACAGTAGGGGGAGGGTCTTGGGTATTTAGGTGGATTGAGATGGGGGTGGATAAAAAATAGGTGAGAAGTCACTTTTGAAAAGGATATGTTGGGATTAATAGTTTATGTAGCTCTCGTGAAACTCAAGTGCTTGAGATTAGCAGCAATCCCTTTCCTGAGGCTGCCTCAGTTTCTTGGTCAGGTCTCTGCTGTCTACAGTCTAGCTGGTCTTGGAGTGGCAGGGCCTCTGATTGTCACAGTCAGGGCTGATTCTGAGTGTCAGCCCCCAGGTAGGCTGGACCTTCAGTAGCCTAGCTGGGTTTTAGGGCCGCCGGTGTTCTGGGGCCCACAGGGTGTCCCCTCCAACTCCTGGCAGAGGTTTCTGCCTGTGATGGGCCCCTGGCACCCCTGCAGGGCAGCCTGCAACCTCGCTGGCTCCTGTGATGACTGGCATTTCTGCCCCAGCTCCCAGAGGAGGCAGTCCACCACCACCCCACCACCACCCCGCCCCCCGAGACCCAATCCAACTCTCCCAGGAATCCCAGGAATCCTTTGCGCTCGCCCCACCTGCACAATGGGCGTGTCACTTGCCCCAGCTACAAGTTCCCACTTGCAGTTTGGAGTTTCTGCAGGCGCCTGAGGGCCTGTGTGTATGCAGGGCTGGGCCTCCCCCCTCGCATGGTTTCAAGCTGCTGTGTCCAGCCCTCTCGCCTCCCCGGCTGGTGCACTTCCCTGCTCCTCCGCTCCTGCTCCCCACAGGTCTCTTCTCCTGGCCTCTGGCCCAGTGAGGAGCTTCCTCTCCCTGTGGGCAGAGCAAGGCTCTCAGCAGTCCCTCCCCTGCAGGAGTTCAATTCCCTCTGGCGTTGGCCCTCACTGCCCGCACTTCCCTGCTCAGACTTCTAGTCGCCAGGGAGCCTGGAGCTGCTTCAGTTAAACGCGCCCCTCTGGGTAGAGCCGCCCCTGCCCAGAGCCGACCTCAGCCGGCTGCAGCTTTGGAACTGTGTCACCTGCTCTCCTGTAGGTCTCTGCTCGCTGCCTCTGGGCTGCGCTCCCCCCGAGTCCAGAGGCGGATCGCTCCAACTCCTAGGGATCTGCAAACGTCTCGAGCTCCTTTCCTGTCCTCCAGCTGCTCTGGCACCAGAACGCCAGCAGCACTGCTGTCTACCCTGTCACCGTCTTTGATCCTCCATATTAGTTCTTTATGTCTTTTGGAGATCAAACCCTTGTCTGAGGTGTCACTGGGGAATATGCTGTCCCCATGCGGTTGGCTCCCTTTTCACTTTCTTGATGTTTTCTTAGGCTGGGCAGAAACTTTTCAGCTTGATGTCGTCCCATTTGTGTATCTGTTCCTTCACTTTTGAGCGCTGGTTTGGGTCACTCACTAGTCATTTCCAGCCATGTCCCAGTGGCTGTGGGTCTTACTGCTGGGGGTCTGGGTGAGTAGGGCCCCCGCGGGTGGTGGGGGCGGCGCCGGGAGGCCCAGGTGCGACCCTGCGCGGACCCCTAAGGGCACTGAGGGACTCTGGGCACTGGCGGGGGGCGGCTGTTTCCGCCCCTCACTCACTCGGGCGGGGTCGGGAGCCCCGGGGCGCAGGGAGACGCGCGAGCCGGGAGGACCGCCGGGTCCACGGGCGGCCAGCGCGGCTGGGGTCGCCGCCTTCGCACCCTCCGCGCGACCGGGCGGTTCAGGCGGGGCCAGAGGAAGGAGCGGGGAGAATTAGTCTTTAAACTGAGCTGGTTTTCATACTATCTGGCCATTGACTCAGGAATGGTTTCCTACTGATACTATGTTTCAAGTGGAATTGTTCCGGTCATTGCATTGTGTGGGTCAGTTGCTGGTTTAATCCATTAATCCATTTTTATTCTTAGAAGGGGAGGGAGGCAGGCCGCAGGGAGCCCAGCTGGGAGAGAAACCGCGCGGGGAGACAAAAACTGGTGGGTTGAGTGTCGCGGGACCCCGCGGGGTCCGGGTCCCCAACCTGGGCCTGGGCGCTGGCCCGCGTGGCACCCGCGCCCTCGCGGTCGTGCGTTGCGGGTTTGGCCCAGTACCCGACCTGCCCGCTGAGCCCCGCGGCGCGGACTGAGGGGTTTTGAGAGCAGCCGGCAGAGGGCCCTTTCCCTCCTGTAGCGGGAGGGTGTTTGGGCCCAGCCCCGCCTCCTCCCTGGGCGGACTCGGGGAAAACCCGGGAAACCCTGCTTGGTCCCCGCGCCCGGGGCCCTGGAAGTTACTCTGCCTGCAGCGTCGCTCTCCCGCCCCCGCTGTGGCCTGGTGGGGTCGGGCGGGCTCCTGCCTGGAACGCCGTCTGGAGTGAGCCCCGCCCCCTGGGCCGAGCCCCAGGCTCATTCAGAGCGAGACCGCCACCCTGTCTCCTCCTGTCCTGCGGAGTCCCGCCCTCCAGGCTGGCTGTCAGCCCCTGTCTACTAGATCCCGGGGTCCCCCTAGCCAGGCTGCTGTTTCCTGCAAAGCCACTCTTTGGAGCTGGATGGTGGCGGTCCAGGGAGCCTTTTCCCTCCTGAAGGTGGGGTGTGCCTCTGGTCCCCCTCACCCGTGTGCTCACGTCCCCAGGGCGTCTCCAAGGCTCCTTGTGCTGCCCCTGGAGCTTCCCCACTGGCCTTTCCTGGACTTAGCCCACCAGCCAACCTACCTATCAGGGCTCAGGGCACTCGCCTCTGTCCTCTGCGTCCCCCAGGTCAGCCCCACCCAGGGTGCTCCAGTCCCCGCCCAGAGCCTTCTCTTGCAGGCTGTGCCAGCCTGTGACCCCACCCCGCACCCCCTCGCCGCCTCTGCGGAACCGCTGGCCCCGGAGGCAGCACTCAGTCCAGGGCTGTGTGTCCTTCTGGGTCAGTTAAGTCCTCCCCTCCCTTCAGACCCTTCAGGGCCCCCTCCCTGGGGCCTTCCAGGGCATCACAAATGCAGGGCACTGGGAGTCTGGTGGGTGACCCTGTAGGGCTTTTCTAGAACAGGAATGAAAGGGCTGAAAAGGGCTTTTTGCTGAGGGCTGGAGAAGGAGCTGGGGAGTGTGCAGAGGGGGCTCCTAGGGCCAGGGGGAGACCCCAGCAGGTGAGCCTCGGGGCGGCGTATTGTGGGTGCAAGTTGGGCCTTGCGTGGAGGATGGGGCACCCTTGGTCACCTGCTGTAGGAAGTGTGGTGTGACACATTCGGGGCACCAAAATTCAACCAGCAAGAGCAATAATATATATTTTAAAAATGTATTATTTCCAGAAAGAGGGGAGGAGAGAGAGAGAGGCAGAGACAGAGAGAAACTCCAATGTATGGTTGCTTTTCACCTGCCTCCAGCTACGGACCTGGCTGGAGACCTGGCTTGTAACCTGGCCATGTGCCCTGGCTGGGAATCGAACCAGCGACTTAGCCACTGAGCCACCAGCCAGGGCGAGAAATGTGTTTTAAAAGATTTTATTTATTTTTAGAGAGTAGGAAAGGGAGGGAGAAAGAGGGAGAGAAGCGTCAATGTGGGTTTTCCTCTTCCGCGGGACCTGGCCCATAACCCAGCCATGTGCCGTGACTGGGATTCAAACTGGTGACCCTTTGAACCATCGGCCAACACCCACTCCACTGAGCCCACCAGCCAGAGCGAGGAATAATATTTGGATGCGGTCCTGTAGAATTGTATACTTGAAACCCATATCATTTTATTTACCAATGTCACCCTGGTTCCAAGGTGACATTTACTTACGAAAGCTGGCCGCTGTTGGTGCAGAGCCCACCCCACAAGGGGTACAGAGCTTGCAGGAGGCCGTCCGCCTCCACCTACGTGTGTCCGTGCTGAGGATATGGAATTCCATCAAGAGTGGAGGCGTCCCTGGATCAAACCAGTGTCCCTTTCTGATGTCAGGTGGCCGTGGCAACCAGCGAGACCCCGTGTGACCCCAGCAAGTATGAGATCCGCAGCTTCTGCTGCGACCTCTGCCCGGCTGGTGAGTGTCAGGGCACTCCAGCAGGCACTCAGAGACCTGGTTAGGTCTGTGCCCTGGGCCTCCACCTCAATCCTGTGTCCCCACCCCCTGTCACACAGGCTTCTACGTCAGCAGACACTGTGATGCAGATCACGTCACTGAGTGCAGCCCCTGTGAGGATGGACACTACTCGTACTACAGCAACAGGCTGCCAAAGTGCCTGCCGTGTTCCCTGTGCCGGGAGGGTAAGTGAGGCAAAGGGGACCATGGGTTTCTGAAGTGTGTTCCCTGCCCACGTGGCTTGTAGCATCCACCCCAAAGGCGGTTCTCATAGGTGAACAGGGTGTTGGGGCTGCCGGGGGCGTGCTCACCAGGGTGACACGTGTCTGTGGTTGAAGAAACCATCTGGCAGCCTCAGGGTTTCAGAGATGCGGTCTGCAGGGCTGAGCCACCCAAGTTCTTCCCCAGTCCTGGGTACCAGCAGCAGCGTGTTTAAAAATGTAGCTGCAGGGGCCCTGGCTGAGGGCGGGGTGGATAAGGCGCCAGCCCAGTGAACCCAAAGGTCGCTGGTTCGATTCCCAGCCAGGGCACACAACCAGGCCTCCAGCCAGGTCCACAGCTCGAGGCAGGTGAAGGGCAACCACACATGAATGTCTCTCTCCCTTCCCATCTCTATGGAAATAAGAAATATAACCTATAAAAAAATGGAGCTGTAGAGAAAAGGCACAATTGGTGTCAACAAAAACAAAATAAGATCCTTAAGAGTGCATCTAGCCAGAGGAAGTGCACGGTGGTTGCGGCAGGCACACATTTGAAGCAATCTCAGGCTGGGGGCATCCTGACAAGCCCCTGAGGGAGAAGGTGCACATTTTCCAGAGGCCAGTGCCCCACGGGGAGGGTCTGAGGTCGGGCCTGTGGGAAAAAGCCCAGGGGTGCCGTCGGCCCGCGCTGCAATCCCTGGCGCGTGCAGGTGTTGGCTGCTTTTCAAGATCCCACCAGGGTTTTCAGGGAACTGGATACACCAGGCAGGCGTTCAATTAGCTGGCTCCCGGCTCTGCCGCACCCGGTGGTCTGTACCAACAGACAGCGGAGTGAGCTCAGCCGCTGTCACAGAGGGGTCTCGGCACAGCCAGCAGGAGGGCGCCGAGAGCCCCAGAGAGAAGCCGCGGGCGGGGTGCGGCCCTGTGGGCGCGCCCAGCACGGCCGGAGCCTCCAGCTGCTTCTCCGGGTCAGGGCGCGGGCCTGGGTTACCAGCCAGGGCCCAGCGGGGCACGAGCCACAGGCCACCTATCCCTGTTTCTCTAGCACATCAACTTGTCGCTCCCTCTCTCCCTCCTTTCCCCTCTCTCTAAAACGAATTAGTGAACATTTAAAAAAGAAACTATCCTTAAAAAGTTGTACATAGAGAGACTGTCATTCCGAAGAGGCTGAAGCAGAAATGGTCAGTGGGCATTCAGGGAAAGGTGTGCCCTTACTGGTCACCAGCCAGCCCTGTCTCAGCGTCCACGCCACCTGCCCTGGGTGGCAGGACAGCGAGGACTCACACGGACGGGAGAGGGTGGCCGCCAGAGGGCGCAGCCAGTGAAGGGCACTGGGGCCTCCACTATACACCCCACCTCCCCCCACCGCTGCCCCGCACGCCCCGCACG
>PVIW01013184.1:0-10518 GCA_004026585.1 Noctilio leporinus | reverse complement strand
GAGTGCGGCCTCTCACACGGCCACTCACACGGTGACATGGCACCCTCACCCCAGGAGTGAGCCCCAAAGCCCCCCCCCCCATGGTGTGCATGGCACGCCTGTTTGTGTCTCACAGAACATCGGGTTGGAGGGTGAACTCCCCAGCGCTGACCTGGGGGTACGGGGTCTAGGGCGCCTGGCGGGTGGGTGATGGTCCCGGTCCCCAGTGGCGGCTGTGCCCCCTCCCATGTGTAGTGTGTAGTGTGCTCAGCGGGTTAGCAGCGAAGACGGGGCCTCTGGGCCAAGGGTTTTGGAAAACCTGCCCCCTTGGGAAGGGGTGCTCCCCAGGGAAAAGTCAGCGCCCCGGGACAGAGGCCGTCTGGGGGCCCCGGGGCCCTCGCCTGCAGCTGTACTCGGGGCTGCACCAGCGTGTCGAGTGTGACTGCAGAGCAGGGGCTTCTCTGTGGTCTCGTCCTGTTCCTGGCCGGGAGCCCCCTGAGGCGCTGACCTTTCCTGTGGGGGTTACCGAGATGAAAGGAATAGTTTGGGGTGCTTCAGTGGCATTGACTGTCCGCCCAGCCCCGGTCGCGGGCCTCCCTGGGGTCCCAGCCCTGGTAACCGACCCCTCCTTCCGTCTAGCAGACCAGGAAGTGGTGACTGACTGCACCCCGGGGAGCAACCGGCGCTGCCAGTGCAAGACGGGGTCCTTCTACTGCGACTCGGAGGACTGTGCGGAGAGCTGCCACCGCTGCTCCAGGTGCTGCCTGGGCCTGGCCCCGCTGCTGCCGTCTACTTTGGCCACCGCGTAGCGGCCCCTCGGTGGTCCCATCTGGACCACCCGCCACATGGGGCACCCTGATGATTACGGCAAACAGCCTGGCTCTTCCCGCCTGGGGCGGCCCTGGCACCTGTGCCCACTCCTACTGCAGCCCTCGAGCCCCCGCAGTGCTGGTGACAGTCACAGCTCATAGACAGTGACGGGTCCCTGAGGGGTATAGGGTGGGGGGCTATCGTAAGCAGGTCTCTGGAGCAGAGGCCCTTGGAGGGAGGGTGGCTGGGTGGCTGGGAACCATAGAAAGTTCCAGAGGAGGGGAGCTCTGGACAGGGAGCAGAGCAGTGAGGGCCGTGCCCTGGGGCAGCTGAATGACCACTGTCACCGCCCCAATGTTCTGGGCTCTGTGGCCACCTTCAGAAGCCAAGGGAAATTATCCTTTCGCAGTTCTGGAGACCAGAAGGTCGGAATTCAGGTGCAGGCTGGGCCACGGCCCCTGCCCAGGCTCTGAGACCCTCCTTCCTGCCACTCAGCTTTTGGGGGAGGCCGGCGCTCCTCAGTCTGTAGCTGCATTGCTGCCACCTCCTCTCCTGTCCCCACACCACCTTCTGTGTCTGTGTCCTGCCCTGGGTGGCAGGACAGCGAGGACTCACACCTGCGGGAGAGGGTGGCCGCCAGAGGGCGCAGCCAGTGAAGCCCAGTGGGGTCTCCACTATACACCCCACCACGAACGACACCCCCCCGCACGCCCCGCCCACTGCGACTGCTCCACCCTTCTCACGCACCCTGAGTGCTGGTCAGGTCTCTGCTGTCTACAGTCTAGCTGGTCTTGGAGTGACAGGGCCTCTGATTGTCACAGTCAGGGCTGATTCTGCGTGTCAGCCCCCAGGTAGGCTGGACCTTCAGTAGCCTAGCTGGGTTTTAGGGCTGCTGGTGTTCTGGGGTCCACAGGGTGTCCCCTCCAACTCCTGGCAGAGGTTTCTGCCTGTGATGGGCCCCTGGCACCCCTGCAGGGCAGCCTGCAACCTCGCTGGCTCCTGTGATGACTGGCATTTCTGCCCCAGCTCCCAGAGGAGGCAGCCCCCTTCAGTCAACAGCGCCCGGGTCCGCCAACACTGCCTGGGGGTCTGACAGCGTTTCCTACCCCTCCCGCGAGAGCCATTCCAGTTCTCTGAGTAATCCTTTGCGCCACCTCCGTGCTGAGCAATGGGCTTGTCACTGTCCCAGCTACAAGTTCCCACTTGCAGTTTGGAGTTATGTGGCCCCCCGGGGGCCTTTGTGTGCACAGGGCGGGGCCTCCTCCCTCGCAGGGTTTCAAGCTGCTGTGTCCAGCCCTCTCGCCTCCCCGCCTCCCCGGGCTGGTGCACTTCCCTGCTCCTCCGCTCCTGCTCCCCCCAGGTCTCTTCTTCTGGCCTCTGGCCCAGTGAGGAGCTTCCTCTCCCTGTTGGCACAGCAAGGCTCTCAGCAGTCCCTCCCCTGCAGGAGTTCAATTCCAATTTCCCTCCGGTGTTTGCCCTCACTCTCCACACTTCCAGCACCTCGGTCTCTCTCCAGGGCTCTTGGGCCACAGCCAGGCCACCGAGAGCAGCCGCTCCACGCCCGAGTCCTGCGCAGAGCTGTCCGATGAGGGTGGTGAGCGCTCCGGGCAGGCCCTTCTGCGGCGGGAAGGCCAAGAAGCGCCCTCCGCAGGTGGCCGCTGGCCTGGGCCTAGGAGGAAGCCCCACCCCAGTCCCGAGCATCCTAGTGGGGGTCCTCCAGAGGCCACCTGAACCCAGGGCGGATGGCAGCGGGGAGCAGGCTGGGCTCCCCAGCCCTGTGCTCTCAGGGGAGGGCACCTCCCTTGCCAGGGGGTGGTGTGAGGGGTGGGGCTGCACCTGTCTATGGCCCTCTGGTCTCACCCTGCCTCTCCCCACCACCCTCCCATTCCCCTCACAGGCCAGGGTGCCTGTGTCTGCCAACCTGGTCCCCACCTCTGCAGCCATGGCCATGTCTGTCCCGCCTGAAATGCCCCTGGGTGCTGCTGGTCTCGGCTTCGTCCTGAATGCTCCCGAGAGGCAGGGGAGGGGCCTGACCTGGCACCACACAAGCCCCGCTCCCCACATCCCCGCTCATGCTCTCCCCTTCCCTCCCCTCCTGTGCCCTTCTCCTTGGTCCTTCGACGGGCGGCCTGCCACCCCAGGGAGCGAGAGCCTGTGCCCACGGTGCGGGAAGGCAGCCAGGCGGCTGCAGGTGCTGCACGAGGCCATCCTGACCCTCCAGGAGGCCCAGCAGGAGCTGCACAGGTGGGACCCCCGGGCACCCTGATCGCATAGCGCTGGGAGCTGGAACCCCCAGGAGTCCGGATGCCGGCGGAGGGGGCGTAGAAAGGGTGCAGGAGCTGAGCCCCCTGCGAGGGGCGGGCTACCAGCAGGGGGTCCTGAGCGAGGGCTGAACAAGGAGGCCAGCGGAGGGTGGGGTGGTGGCAGGGGGCTGGGAGGAGCCCTGCATGGAGCTGGCGGGAACAGCCTTGGTGGGGGTTCATGGCCGCTATGTCCCAGCAGCCCCCAGGGCACATGCTCAAGATAGAGGGCAAGAAAGCCAGTAAGGCAGGCTCAGCAACCGGGGTGGGTGTGGGTCACCCTGGCCGTGGGTGGCCGCCCCCTGAGGGGACTCCCCAGAGGTGGGGCACATTTTCCAGTTTTGCAGCAAGGCCAGGCTCAGGGGCTGCGGAACCTGGGACTGCTGGGGTTCAGTCTCCCCACCTGTACAAGAGGGTGAGAGCAGTGTCCCTGGGGTGGGGTGAGGACGGTGCGGGGGCTCAGCTCCGCCGGTGCCCCACTGCTCGCTGCCCCTGGAATGAGGGTTGAGCCGCTGGGCACCTCAAAGCCCCACCCTCCCCTGAGACTCACCAGATTGAGCTTATTTTTGCATCATTGGAACATGAGCTGGCTGCTCTGTGAGCCTGTGGGCGGCTTTGAAAAGGAGGCAGCACCTGGGAAGAATGCCACCTGCATGGTCAGGGAGGGCTTCCTGGAGGAAGATGCCGGTCGCCAGGGCAGGCTAGAAGAGGGAAAGCAGAAGAGCCCATGAGTTAGGGCAGGGTAGGGTGTCCCGGGGCCACGTAACAAAGTCCCACAAACCAGGCAGCTTAAGCCCCAGACATTCAGTTCCTGTACCAGGGCCCGAGGCACCCCTCCTGGCCTCGTGTCTCCACGGGTTGATCCCTGTCTGTGTCCATTACAAGGATGCGGATCCTTTTGCCTTCACACCTCTTGAAAGGCTCCCTACAAAGACTGTCACACCCTGAGGTCCTGGGGGCCAGGGCTCCAACATAGATGACTTCAGGGCAAGAGAGGGGGACACAAGTCACCACCAGAACCCGGCGGGGAGGTCCAGCTCCCCCAGCCTGACCACCCCACCCCCTGAAATGGGGCCCAGGAGCCCATGGCAGCCGCCATGCCCCGGGGACCCTCCCTGGATCACACCCCCTCACACCGACCTCCCTGAGGGTGGACGTGGGACTCTGGCCAGCTGGCCTGGCTGAGCCACTGTGCCCTGCCCTTGCAGGCAGCTGGTGGCCATGCTGAGCTCCCTGGCCAGGCCCAGACGGGTGGTGGCCCCAGGGCCCCTGCGGAGCGCCCGCCCCTGGTGCCTGCTCTGCGTGATCCTGGCGTGCCAGCTGGTGCTGAGCCACATCCTCATCTGAGCCTCCTTCAGGGGTGACAGCACCGCCTTGGAATTCGGCCACGCCCACCCTCCTTCCCAGGCACCCCGCACTTTAAACCCATCCCAGGGAGGCCGAGACACCATACCTTGTCCTGGGGACAGATGGGCCCAGCGTCAGGAGGACAGCAGGAGGGACCTGGGGACCGCCCCACATTTCTCGGGGAGGCGCTGGCCTCTCTGAAGGGCCCTCACCCAGCGCTGGCCTTAATGCTCAAGCCAAATGCCACTTTGTCGTGCCATGCATCCCTGGTCATCTGGCGGTACTCCCAATCCAGCCCCACCTGCCACATGGGGTGGACACAGGCAGGGAGTAGGAGGGCCACCCAGGGTTGGGTGCACAGAATAGGGGAGCAAGCCAGGCACCCCCAGGCCACCTTGGTCCTGAGGCACCGGCTGTCGCTCCTGACACCCATCCCTGTCACCCTCGAGTGGCCTCTGGTGGGACACTGGGACAGCCCTGAGAAGGCTCCTGGGGGTTTACTCTGCCACCACCTTGCTGGACAGAGGAGCCTCGTTAGAAGAAAGGAACCTGTGCAAACCCCCACACCCCGATCCCCCGCAGCCCAGGCCTGCGGGCGGGGTGGGCACCTGGGGTCGCAGCGGCCTGGTCATGCTAGCGGGCCCAGATGGATGCACTGTCTTCCCATTCTACACTTTTTAAATAAACACCATCGCAATATTTCAGGCAGGCGGCGAGCAGCGTCTGTCTGGCCTCCATTCTTGTGTCCAGTGCCACGTGTGTGGGTGTGTGAGCGCCTGCACATGGAGCCTTAAACAATGGTGTGACTGTGCCCTCAGAGCTGATTGCCCCATTTCCCAATTTTTCTATCCCTGGCCCCGCCCATGCTCCCCGGGGTCAGGTGAGGACATTTCTATGCGGTTCCCTGAAGTAAAGGAACACACACACTGGTGTTGTCTTCTTGAAGAAGCTCTGGAGATGAGGGGTCTTCATGGGGGAGAATACCGGCAGGGGGCTCCCTGGGTCTGAAGGGCCCCGGGGCGGGATCCAGGGCCCTGAGGATGGAGGGGACCCTAGGGAGGACCCTAGGGCTACAGTTTGCAGGGAGTGCTGAGAAGGGGCCCAGGAGGTGGGGAGGCATCCCATCCATGGTCCAATGAGCCAGCTGGACCCACGTGGAGCAGCACTGCTCCCATGCTGCAGGGACCCCCGGGACTGGGCCCCACCACCGTGAGCCCTGCAGCAGCCCCCACACCTGGGGAAAGTGCCAGAGTGTGATCAGCACTTCAACCAGTTCCCCAAAGGCCTGGAGTCCTGCCTGCTACATGTCACTTGCCTGGGGGGGGGGTAAGTCTCCCCACAGGCTTTGTCCAGGTTTTCCTGGGCTGCCCAATGCATCATCATAAACTCGGGGCTTAAAAATGTAGGAAAGCCCTGGCTGGTGGCACAGTGGCTAAGGCACCAGCCTGCGAACCCAAAGGTCGCTGGTTCGATCCCCAGCCAGTGCCCATGACCAGGTCTCCAGCCAGGTCTCCAGCCAGGTCCCCAGCTGGAGGCAGGTGAAAGGCAGCCATACAATGATGTGTCTCTCCCTCTCTGGAACAGTAATAAATAAAATCTAAAAATGATAATAAGTAAATAAAAATAACTAGAACAGGAACCTTTCCACTCCCAGACCTGGAGGCCCCAAGTCTGAGATCCAGGAACCGCAGGGCCGGCTCCCTCCAAGACCCCAGGGGTGGACCCTACCTGCCCCTCCGCTCAGCCTGCCTGCGGGTGGCCAGCAGACACATGGTTCCCACATGTGGCAGCAAGAAATATTCCCTTTTCACCCCCGAGTCCCAGAAAACACTCCAAGGGCTCAAGGAAGGAGGAGGGTGGTCATTTCGGGCAGTGGCGGGGAAGCAGCAGGCCGGGGAGGAAAGTGTCACTTCCTGGATTTGCTGACAGGGCCAAGGCCATGGGCACTTGAGCCACGAGGAGGCGTGGTCTCCTCAGAGGGCCGCCGGCCGGCCTGCGACGGGCCTGGGCAGGGAGCAGAGGCTCTTTTCCTGCGTCCCTTGCCCCGCGAGCCCCGAGCGCCCCGAGCGCCCTGCCTGCCTCCGCTGTGGCCGCTGCTGTGTCTGCTCCCCTTAGGCCTTTGCTCCCGGGTGCCTGGGCCACGCAGAACACGCCCCCCCTCCCACGCTGCCAGTCAAGGGTGTGTCTGAAGTGCACACCCCTCGATCGAGGTCAGTTGCAACGTTCCCAGTCTAATCTTAGGGTGCTGTGGGCGGGCCGGGGGCGGAGCCGGCGTCCGTGGGCATAAATACTCGTGGTTGGACCACGGTTTCCTAGAGGGCCATGCGGCCGCCACCGCTGCTGCATCTCCCGCTGCTGCTCTGGATGCTGGTAGGTGCGCCACAGGGGACGGTGGGCCGCAGGGGACGGTGGGCCGCAGGGGCGGGTGGGCCGCCTGCAGAGGGAAGACCCCGACCTCCGGGAAGTGGCTGAGCCGGTCGCAAAAAGTCTGGTACCGGTGTGAATTTTGCGCGGGTGGCTGGTCACGGTGGGAGCTTTCCGGCAGGGAGACGACCCGACCATAGGGAGGTGGCCCGGGTCGCAGGAAGCCTGGGACAGGTGTGAGTTGGGGAGGAGGGGGACACCAGAAGGTGCGGGCGGCAGTGGGAGCACCTCTTCCCGGTCCCTCCACCTCGCCCACCGCAGGCGGCCCCGGCACGAGCCTCTGCGCTCTCAGGACGGGTGGTGTCCCGGGAGCGGCCCGGGTGCCTCCCTCAGGGCAGGGCCCGCTGCCTCCTTCACACTGTGCGGAGGGCTTGCGTGGACCCCAAGCCAGACCCGGCGGTCGCGGCACCGGGGCAGCGGGACACCGGCGCTGAGACCATGTAGCGGGCGCCTGGCCTATGGCTGCTCCGCTCCCCACCCCCCAACGGTACCGACTGAGGAGGGTGCGCCCGGGGCTGACGGGCTTTCGGGAGTGAGAACCGACAGCCGGGGGAGGCTGGGCCCTGGTCGCAAAAGGTCTAGTACCAGCGAGAGCTTTGCTGGGGGCCGGATGGGCGATGCCCGTAGCGGGAGCGCCGGGTCGCTGGGATCCGGCAAAGCGGCTCCGAGCCGCGTCTCCTGCCCCGGCGTCGTCTGCCGGACTCCCTCTCACAACTGCCCCCCTGTCCTCCGGGAAGCCCCGTGCGCCATCGGTGGCCGCTGGGGTGCCTAGCGGGGAACTCGGGAAGGGAGGCAGGTACTCCGGCGTCCAGGGCCCTTCGGGCAAGAGTCAGGTGGCAGGTGGGCGCGGCCTGCAGGAGTGCAAGCCAATCGCAGGCGAGCTCCCGCCCCGCGCGGGGCCTGGTTGGCTAACAGCTGCCGTCTGGACGGCCTCATTTCTCAGGTCATGGAGGCCGGGGACCTAAACCGCCTACCCGCGGGCGCTGCCCCTCTCGACCTGCGCCCCTGCCCTCTGACTCTGAGAATTCGCCCTGGTGACACTGGGGATGTTTCGCTGCCCCCCCTCAGTCTGCGAATCCACTTGACAATGTCAAAACTTTGCTTTGCGGTTACCGGTGACTCACTGAAAAAAGGGTGAAAGCCGACTTCAGTGCAGAACTCCGGCAATCCTGGGGGAGGAAATGGGGCGCCTCCCTGCCAGTGGATGGCCGCGCCCCCTCCGTGCGGGCCCCTGGGAGCCCCGAACCTCCTGGGGAGGTTGCTAAGCTTTTCCGGGCGTGCGGCACCCCTGCGTTCTCCTTCACGGGTTCTACACTCGGGCTTTCTTGCGCCTGCAGTCAGGACACGCGGCCCGCCTCTTCCCGGCCGCAGGGACACCAAGACCCTGCTGGGCTCTCTGTCCTGCCGCCCTGGCGGGTGCAGGGGGCTTCCCGGCGGCGGCCCTGCTCGCCCCGCCCGGGGACCCCGACAATGAGAAGTAGCTGAGCCCGGCCGCACACCTGGGAGGAAGCGTGAGGTCTGGAGTCGGGAGGGAAGCCCGCACTGGTCGCAGCCCCGGGCTGCGGAGCACCGGGCTGCGGAGCACCGGATCCCCAGCAGCTCCGGGCGGAGTTCTTTCCAGGGGTGGCTGCGCACCCGGCTTCCCCTCCGCCGGCTGGAACTCCCGGAACTGAACGGGTCGGGGGGCCCGGCTGCCACTCCTGCCAGGGCTGCAGGGTGACCACCGGGCTGACCCCTGCGGGCCTTTACCAGGCCACCAATGCACTCCACTTGGCCCTGCCTCAGCGCAAGGAGTTTCACCTGTAATGAATTATTTCTAGCTTAGGGGAAGAGGCATTGATCAGCTTCATAGAGTGATGCCCGATAAACCGCACCTGCTAGGGTGCAGCTGGGCCCGGCTGTGTGGCTCCCCGAGGCAGGGTCCTCCTGGGGGCTCAGTCCGGGGTCGTGCCCAGCAGGAACCCAGCAGCAATGGCCTCCGTGTTGTGGCCGCAGGTCTCCTCTGCTCTCTCTCTTCCCCTGTCTCCAAATTGCTATGTCCTCCAACAGGGATTATAAAGGGGGGGAACCAGCCCCACAGAGTGGCTCCGTTGTGGGGCCCTCTGTCTGGGCCACTGAAGCCTGTGGGGTGGTTTCCCTGGCCGGGCTGCGTGCCTAGGTTGTGGGTCCATCTCCGGTTGGGGTTCAAATAGGAGGGGGCTGCTCAATGTTTCTCCCTGTCTCCCCAGTCAATAAGTTTCAAAAATATTCCCAGCCAGGGCACATAACCAGGTTGCAAGCCAGGCCTCTGCCTTTCCCTCTCTCTAAAAAATAGTTTTTTAAATCTTAAAGAATAATCAATTTAAGATTAATAAATGACCATCCCTAGCTGGGAAGCTCAGTGGATTCCCCACCAGCGTGTGAACCAAAGGGCCACGGGTTCACTTCCCAGTCAGGGCACAGGCCTGGGTGGTGGGCTAGCTCCCAGGTTGGGGACATGTGAGAGGCAGCCACAGACGGATGTTTCTCTCCTCCTCTTTCTCCCTCCTTTCCCCTCTCTCTAAAAATCAGTAAGTACAAATGTTTAAAAAGAGCACATGCACACACAGCACACAAAGCAGACAGTCCGAGAGGACTAAGGCCACACCACGGTGTTTCTGAAAGCTGGCACCCACTCCCCAGCCCAGCAGCTCTGCTCCTGAGAGTGGCCCCCTCCTCGGAGGCCCCTGGGCTCACTCAGGAGCAGCGCAGTGGCACCTGCTCCGGAATCGAAGCCCCGCGGAGCTTGCCCCGCCACCAGGTAGGGAAGGGAGCTTGGTGAGATGCAGGTGGGGAGGGCGAGTTTGTCCCGTAAGGGGCCGGAGGGGGACCCTGGAGACCGAGGGTAGGAAATAGCCAACATCCTAAGTGTGCAGGGCTCTGTCTGCACAAAAAAGCATCAGCCTGACGGTGAGAGGTGCCACCCTTGCAGATTTCGTGACGTTCCCAGTCCCCTGCACCCCTGGGCCACCGCCGTGTCCCCAGCTCCCGGCAGAGCCGGGCCTCCAGGGGCTGAGAGCTGGGGTTGGTTGTGGCTCTCGTACTTGGTCTCTCGGTGGCCCCTGCAGTCCCCTGCCCGTTCCCAAGGCGGGAGCGCTGCACACTCCGCACAAGGCCAGCGGAGGACCAGCTGTCTGGCCCAGGGTGTGGGGTTGCTCCCCTCCTCATTCAGTAGGTCTAGTCCAGGGCCCTACGCAGGGTCCAGTGAAGGCCGGAGAGGTTCCTGAAGCCACGTGCTGTGGGAGAGCAGGCATGTCTGTCCTGCTGGAGTCCTCTGTGACCCAGGGGTCCAGTGCATGTCAGAAAGCTGCCCCAGCCTATGTTCTCGTCCGCCTGGGCACTGGACCAGGGTCACGGCATGCAGGCCTCAGGGAGAACCCCAGACGGAAGGTGTGAGCGGGGGGTGGGCGGGGGGCAGCTGCACTTTGCCAAGTGTCCTTTCTGCCATTACACTTCGCCACCCAGCCTGTCCTTGCTTATGCCGGGGGTGCTGGGGCAGCGGGCCCGGGGTGTGTTCTCCGTGGGTGGGGTGTGTGTGGTGAGGAGCCCCCACTCTCCAGGGCGAAGGTCCAGGATGGAGACCCAGCCAGGGGACAGGAATGGCACCTGCCGCTTAGGGTGACACTGGGACTCACTGAGC
>PVIW01013183.1:0-28520 GCA_004026585.1 Noctilio leporinus | reverse complement strand
GGGTGGGGAGGGGGACAGAGGGGAGCAAAAAGGGGATGGATGTAATACAACAACAATAAAATTTTTTAAAAAATTATGTAAGTTCAAATCTCGAAGATGGCAAGAGAGTAGAGAGCAATGCAGATGGCGTTCTCGAGTGCCAGAGCATCTGGAGGATAGAATAAGGAGCAAGAGATGTCTGCAGGTCCGTACAAATTGGAGTGGTAAGCATCCGGACTCAGGGGAGCAAAGCCCAAAGGCTGCAGAGACCTACAGGAGAGCAGGTGAGACAGTTCTAAACAGGCCAGCAGGCCGAGGTCAGCTATGGGCAGTGGCAGCTCTGCCCAGAGGGGCGTCTCTAACTGAAGACAGCTCCAGGCTCCCTGGTGACTAGAAGTCTGAGCAGAGAAGTGTGGGCAGTGAGTGCAAATGCCTGAGGGAATGAGGAATTGAACTTCTGCAGGGGAGGGACTGTGTGAGAGCCTCGCTCTGGAGACTGAGAAAGAGGAAGCTCCTCACTGGGCCAGAGGCACAGGAGAAGAGATCTGCAGGGAACAGGAGCAGGGGAGTGGGGAAGTGCACTGGCTGGAGTGGCGAGAGGGCCAAAAACTGTGCCACTGCATCACCAGGGAGAGGGTGGCTCAGTGCCCCGGCAAGGGGGGAGATGCAACCTGGTGCACCAACACCAGCACGCAGACTCTCACAAAATTTGGAAACTGCGAGCCAGGAACTTGCAGCTGGTGCAACTGGCACACCCATTGAAGGAAACAAAGGCGTCCTCCAGTAGCTGGAGGAGGAGGAGTAGTGTTAGCTTGCAGGCTCCCCTGCAGACCCTATGGGAGCAAGGCACGCATCACAGAAGCCATGGTGAAAAATTCCTCCAGAGATGGACTGCTTGGAGGGTTAGTGTTAGCTCCGGGGAAGTCAGGTGCTGATAGCAGACAGGGGCTAACTCCTCCAGAAGCTGCAGGGGTAGGGCCAGCCATCACAAGAGCCAGTGAGGTTGCAGACCACCCTGTATTGGAACCAGATGCCCATCGCAGGCAAGAACCTCCTCCAGGAGCTGTAGGGGGAGAAGCAGCCATAGACACCACAGAAGCACCCTGCAGGTCTTCACACAGAACCAGTGACAGAAGGGAGGGCCCCAAAACACCAGCAGCACAGAAACACAGCTAGGCTACTGGAGGCCCAGCCTACCTAAGGGCTCACACTCAGAATCAACCCTGACTGTGACAGCCATAGGCCCTGCCACTCCAAGACCACACAGCTTGACTGTAAACTGCAGAGACATGACCAAGAAAAAGAGGTAGATTCAGGAAATAGATCGTTGATAATATCAAGCACCTGAGTTACACCGAGAGCTACATGAACTATTAATTCCTAACATATCCTTTTCAAAAGTTACTTCCAAGCCTCAAAATTAGTGCATTTTAAGTAAATACTATTTATACCATAGTGTATCCCAACTCACATATTTTCCCTCCTCCCCTATCTCAATCCACCTAAATACCCAAGACCCTCCTCCTACTCTTGATTGAAAGTCTACTCTCCTGCTAAAACACATTCCCATTCCTCAGTCTAAGTATGTCTCCCCTCCTCAGCCACCTAAACTCTGTATTTTTTCTTTCTTTCTTTCTTTTTCTTCTTTCTTTCTTTCTTTCTTTCTTTCTTTCTTTCTTTCTTTCTTTCTTTCTTTCTTTCTTTTTTTGGTGGATGCACTACTAGACACTACACATTTTTTTTTCTGCTAAAAGAACAAAGGTCCTGGCTCCACCTGGACCAATCAGAGATCATTAAGGGTGAACAGGGAGGTAGATGTGGCAACTATATATATAGGCTTATACTGTTCACTCACACTTGAGGCTTTCTGATTCTCCCTCTCCTCACTTCTACAGAATAGATGAGTTGGTTTTCTCTCTCATATCCCTGCTATCTTTGCTACTCCTCAGCACCCTTCAAAATTATCTATACTTTAGTCAACTTAATCATTTTTTGCCTCATACAAGTCTTATCATATCTACATCCTTATTAAGACTGGCTCAGTTGCAGATGAGGGTATGATTAAAAGCGAGGGTTACCTTGAAGGGTATGGGTATATAGTTACGCTCATAGGCAGTCGAAAGGGGGTTTAAAAAATAAAGATATCTCTGAAGTTGTGGTTATTTTCCCTGGACTGTGCTTTAGGAGCAGCACAAAAATAGTATATGAGAAAGGGTAGAAGGAGTGTCTCTCAATCAGCCAACTGGAAGGAAAGGAGTAGCATACACAACTAATCCAGAATACAACCAGACAGCCCAAGTTAATGACATAAAGGCCACCCCAAGAGTAACAAGTGGAAAAAATCTAGGAGACTGCAACACTGAACTCCACAAATCTCCTAACAGAGAAGGGTGCTCCACAATAGCAAGGAAGCAAAACAGATTAATCCAAGAAAAATAAAACACACACAAACAATACCAGACACCCAAAATGGAGAAAAACAGAATCAGTCCATCACCAAAAGGAAAGGAAGAATCCCCAGAAAGATCACAAAATGAAACAGAGGCAAATGACCTGTCAGATATGGAATTCAAAAGAATGATGATAGAGAAGCTCAATGAGCTCAGACACATCAAAGAAAACTATAAACAACTCCAGGGGAACTACTAAGAAATCCAGCGAAGTTACAAGGAACTTACTGAGAGCTACACCAGCATCATAAAGGACTTAGAAACTATCAGTAAGAGTCAGGAGGAAATAAAGAATAAAATTTCTGAATTGCAGAATACAGTAGAAGGAATCAACAGTAGGATAGAGGAAGCAGAAGGCCAGATCAGCAAGTTAGAGGAAAATGTAGAAAAATATTCCAAGGCAGTACAAGAGAATGAAGAAAGGCTGAACAAGAATGAAGAGGTTTTAAGAGAACTGCAGGACAACATGAAACACAATAACATCCGTATCATAGGGATACCAGAAGGAGAAGAGACAAAAAGGAATGGAAAACCTATTCAAAAAAGTAATGATAGAAAATTTCTTTAACATGATGAGTGAAAACATTACTCAAGTTCAGGAAGCACAGTGGGTCCCAATGAAGATAAACCGAAAGAGACCAACTCCAAGACACATGATAATTAAAATGGCAAATTTCAAAGACAAAGATGAATCCTAAAAGCATCAAGAGAGAAACGGCAAAAAACATATAAGGGGGATACAATAAGGTATCAAATGATTATTCAACAGAAACAATACAAGCCAGAAGGGAATGGCAAAAAATATTCCAAGTAATGGGAAATAAAAGCCTGCAACCAAGAATACTCTACCCAGCAAGGCTCTCATTCAAAAAGGAAGGAGAAATAAGGAGTTTCCCAGACAAAAGAAGACTAAAAGAATACATCTCACCAAACCAGCATTGCAAGAAATGGTAAAGGGTCTGTTAAAAAAAAAAAAAAAAATGACGAAACAAAGAGAGCCAAAGAGAAACACAGGTACAAAGTGGGAAAATGGCAACGAATATCTATCAATCAATAATAACCTTAAATGTAAATAGATTAAATGCACCAATTGAGAGGCATCAGGTAGCTGAATGAATAAGAAAACATGACTCACATATATGCTATCTTCAGGAGACCCACCTCAGAACAAAAGATCAACACACATTGAAAGTGAAGGGATGGAGAAATATACATCAAGCAAATGGACATGAAAAAAAGCTGGAGTAGCAATACTTATTTCAGACGAAATAGATTTGATGATGAAGGCCATAAAAAGAGATAAAGATGGACATTTCATAATATTTAAGGGAACAATCTATCAAGAAGAAATAACTCTGGTAAACATACATGCACCCAACGTAGGAGCTCCAAAATATATAAGGAAAATGTTGGAGGACTTCAAGAAGGATATAGAGAGCAACACACTAATACTAGGGGATTTTAATACCCCACTATCAACAATAGACAGATCTTCCAAAGAAAAAAACATCAAGAGTATTGTAGCATTGAACAATATTCTAGATGAAATGGACCTAACTGATATATAGAGAACCTTTTACCCCAAACAAGCAAAATACACATTCTTTTCAAATGCATGTGGAACATTCTTTTGGACCACATGGGAGGTCAAGGGACAAGCCTCCACAAATACATGAAAATTGAAATTGTACCAACCATCTTCTCAGATCACAATGGCTTGAAACTAGAAGCCAGTGTCACAAGAAAAAAACCAAAAGCAGTCTAACTCATGGAGACTGAATAACATGCTTTTAAGTAATGAATGGGTTAATAATGAGATCAAAGATGAAATCAAAAAGTTTCTGGGAACAAATAACAATGAATATACAATAGTCCAAAACCTATGTGACACAGCAAAGGCAGTCCTCAGAGAGAAATTTATAGCAATACAGGCCTACCTAGAAAGGATAGAAGAAGCTTATACAAACAACTAACCATAAAGCTGGAAGAACTAGAAGATCAACAACAAGCAAAGCACAGAGCAAGAAGAAGGAAGGAAATCATCAAGATCGGAGCAAAACTAAATAACTTAGATTCTAAAACTACAATTTGAAAAATCAACAAGTCCACAAGCTGCTTCTTTGAAAAAATAAACAAAATGGACAAGCCTTTATTCAGACTAATCAAGAAAAAGAGAGGACGCAAATAAATAGAATCAGAACTGACAGAGGAGAAATCACAACTGATACCTCAGAAATACAAGGAAGTGTCAGAAATTATTACAAACAACTATATGAAAAGAAATATGATAACCTGGGTGAAATGGAAAAATTTCTGGAAATGTATAATCTACCAAAACTGAACCCAAATGAAGCCGAAAGCCTGAATAGGCCAATAACAACTAATGAAATTGAAGAAGTAATCCAAAATCTCCCAAAGCACAAAATCCTCAGACCAGGTGGATACACAGGTGAATTTTACCAAACATTTAAAGAACTAACTCTGATCCTTCTCAACCTATACCAAAAAATACAGGAAGAGGGAAGACTCCCAAACTCTTCTTATGAGGCTAATATTATTCTAATCCCAGAACCAGGTCAAGACACAAATAACAAAGACAGGCCAATATCTCTGATGAACATAGATGCTAAGATTCTCAACAAAATATTGGCCAACAGGATTCAGCAGTACATTACAAAGATCATACACCATGATCATGATCAAGTGGGTTTCATCCCAGGGATGCAAGGATAGTACAACATTCATAAATCAATAAATATAATACACCACATTAAAAAATTGAAAGACAAAATCCATATGATCATATCAATAAATGCTGAAAAAGCATTTGATAAAGTACAGCAACCATTTCTGATAAAAACCCTCAGCAAAATGGGAATAGAGGGAGCATACCTCAACATCATAAAAGCCATTTATGAGTAACCTGAAGCCAACATCAAACTTAATGAGTAAAAAATTAAAGCTTTCCCCCTAAGATCAGGAATGAGACAAGGCTGTCCATTTTCTCCACTTCTGTTCAACATCATCTTATAATTTCTAGCCATTGCCATCAGAGAAGAAAAAGGAATCAAAGGTATCCAAATTGGAAAGGAGGAAGTCAAACTGTCATTATGTGCAGATGATATGACAGTGTACGTACAAAACCCGATAGGCTCCACCAAAAACTTACTCAATCTAATAAGCAAATTTAGCAAAATAGCTGGATATAAAGTCAATATGCAGAAATCAAAAGCATTTTTGTATACCAATAATGAAACATCAGAAATAGAAGCAAGAAAACAAATCCCATTTACCATAGCAACAAGTAAAATAAAGTACCTAAGAACAAAGTTAACTAAGGAGATAGAAGACCTGTACTCAGAAAACTATAGAACATTGAAGAAAGCAATTAAGGAAGATACAAATAATTAAGGAAGATACAAATAAAATGGAAGCATATCCCATGTTCATGGATGGGAAGAATGAACATTATTAAAATGTCCATACTACCCAAAGCAATCTACATATTCAATGCAATCCCAATTAAAATAACAATGACAGACTTCACAGAAATAGAAAAAATACTTCAAAAATTTATATGGAGCCAAAAACGCCCACGAATAGCCACCACAATCTTGAGGAAGAAGAACAAGGTAGGAGGAATCACAATACCGGACTTCAGACAATACTACAAACCTACTGTCATCAAAACTGTCTGGTACTGGCATAAGAATGGACATATAGATCAATGGAACAGAACAGAGAGCCTAGAAAGAAACCCAGGACTCTATATCAATATTCCACCAAGAGGGAAGGAGCATAAAATGGAGTAAAAACAGTTTCTTCAATAAGTAGTGTTGGGAGAACTGGACAGCAGTATACAAAAAGATAAAACCAGACCACCAACTTACACCATACACCAGAATAAACTCAAGATAGATAAAAGACTTAAACATAAGCAATGCCACCATAAAGGTCCTGGAGAAAAATATAGGCAGTATAATTTAGATATTGTACACAGAAATATGTTTACTGATACTTCACCAAGGGCAAAGAAAATTAAAAACAAATCAACAAATGGGACTATATCAAATTGAAAAGTTTCTGTTCAGCTAAAGAAAACACCAGCAAAATTCAAAGGGAACCAACTGTATGGGAAAACATATTTGCCAATGATACCTCAGACATGGGTTTGATTTCCAAAATATATAAAGAACTAATGTAACTTAACACCAGGGAGACAGACAGTCCAATTAAAAAATGGGCAAAGGACCTGAACAGACAACTCACTGATGAAGACATACAAAGGGCTCAAAGGCATATGACAGAATGTTCAACATCACTCGCCATCAGAGACATGCAAATTAAAACCACAATAAGATATCACCTCACCCCTGTCAGAATGGCAATCATCAACCAATCAACAAACAGCAAGTGGTGGCAAGGATGTGGGGCAAAGGGAACCCTGGTGCACTTTTGGTGGCAATGCAGGTTGGTGCAGCCACTATGGAAAATAGTATGGAGTTTCCTTAAAAAACTAAAAATGGAACTGCCTTTTGATCCAGCATTTCCACTACTAGGTATATACCCAAAGAATGCTGAAACAACAATTCATAAGAACTTATGTACCCTTATGTTCATAGCAACACTATTTACAATAGCCAAGTGCTGGAAACAGCCTAAGTGCTCATCAGTGGATGATTGGATCAAAAAACTTTGGTACATTTACACAATGAAATACTACACATCAGAAAGAAAGAAGGAACTCCTAACTTTCGCAACAACATGGATGGAACTAGAAAGTATTATGCTAAGTGAAATAAGCCAATCAGTGAAAGACAAATACCATATGATCTCACCCATTACAGGATAATAATGAACAAAATAAACAAGAAGCAAAACAGAACCAGATATATGAATTCAGTGAATAGGCCTTCAGTGGGCAAGGGGAAAAGGGTTGGGGGGAGGAGAAAAAGAGGCAAAGACCTGGCTGGTAGCACAGTGGATAAGGTGCCGGCCTGCGAACCCAAAGGTCGCTGGTTCTATTCACCAGCCAAGGCACATAATCAAGTTTCAAGCCAGGTCTCCAGCCAGGTCCATGGTTGGAGGCAGGTGAAAGGCAACCATACACTGATGTCTCTTTCCTGCTCTGCCTCTCTCCCTTCCTCTCTCCCTGGAAATAATAAATAAAATCTTAAAAAAAAAAAAAAGAGGCAAAGAACGGGAGCAGTTTAAACCATAACCTAGTATGGAAAAACCATGAACAAGGACAGCAATGGGATTTACTTTGTTGGGGAGTGGGTGGGTGGGGAAGGGAACAGAGACAAATAAAAAAAAGATGGATGTAATACAACAACAATAAAATTAAATTTAAAAAGGAAATAAAATGATTTTAAAAAACAAAAACAAACTAAGCAGATAACCAGAAGAAGAACAAAGAACAGATCATAGGTGTGGGAATCAGCTGGTTGGGGTAAGGGGAGAAATGGGGAAATAAATGGTGCAAGGGTTAAGAAGCATAATTATTAGGAACAAAATGTAAATTGAAAAAAAAAATAATTTACTGTTGTATTAGAACTGTCCCATTTTCCTCCATTGCTCTCCCCTGCCCCATCCACCGCACCCCCTCCCGCACAGTCAATTCGCATTTTATTGTCCATGTCCATGGGTCATTTATACTAGCTCCTTGACTAAACTCTCTCCTTTTCCTCTTTCTTCCCCTTTCTCCTCCCCTCTGGTCACTGTCATTCTGTTCCTTGTTTCCATATCTCTGTGCTTGTTTGTTTGTTTTTGTTTTGTTCATTAGTTTCCTCTATTAGGAGAGATCATATGGTATTTGTCTTTTGCCATGACAGGAAAATATTAAGAATAGTATAGGAAATGGTGAAGCCAAAGAACTTATATGCATTATCCATGGACATGAGATAAAGAGGGTAGGATTGCTGGAGCGAAGGTGAATACTGGGCAGATTGGGGCAAAGGGAAAAGTAATTGGGACAAATATAACAGCATAATCAATAAAATATACTTTAAAAATGGTACTGAAATGCTAGCAAGAGGCGTAAGAATACAAAAAGAGATAATAGGGTATTAGAAGTAAATGTATGGAACTACCATTACTTTCAAATAAGTCCATCTCCATGAAAAGCCAACAGAATACACTATTAAACCTAATGAGTAAATTGAACAAAGTTGCTAGATACAAGAAAAACCTACAAAAGTCTATGTGCTCCCCTTCATGAGAAATAAATGATACTACTGACATTTTTTCAAATAAATTATTAGAAATTATTTTCAAGAATAGATAAGACTTCTAAGGGGAAAACTTGGAAATTTAATTGATTGTAAAACGTGAAATGTTACTTTCTTGGTTAAGTTTATTTCTAGGTATTTTACTCTTTTTGAAGCAATTGTAAATGGGATTGTTTTCATAACTTCCCTTTCTTTTAGTTCATTATTGCTGCATAAAAATGCAACTGATCTGGTTATTAAGGGTTTGATATCCAAAATATATAAAGAACTCATACAACTCAACATCAGGAAGACAACCAAGCCAATTTAAAAAATGGGCAAAGGACCCAAACAGGCACTTCTCCACAGAGGACATACAAAGAGCCCAAAGACATATGAAAGAATGCTCAACATCACTAGCCATCAGATAGATGCAAATTAAAATCACGGTGAGATACCATCTCACACCTGTCAAAATGGTCATCATTAACAAATCAACAAATGACAAATGCCATCAGGGATGTGAAGAACAGGAAACCCTTGTGCACTGTTGGTGGGAATGCAGACTGGTGCAGCCACTGTGGAAAACAGTATGGAATTTCCTCAAAAAATTTAAAATGGAACTATGCTTTGATCCAGCGATACCGCTGCTGGAATTACACCCTAAAAATCCTGAATCACCTATTCAAAAGAACCTGTGTACCCCAAGGTTCATAGAAGCACTATTTATAATAGCCAAGTGCTGGATACAGCATAAATTCCCATCAGTAAATGAGTGGATCAAAAAACTGTAGTATATTTACACAATGGAATACTGTGCAGCAGAAAGAAGGAATTCCTGCCCTTCACAATAGCATGCATGGAACAGGAGAATATTATGCTAAGTGAAATAATCCAGGTGATGAAAGGTAAATATCATATGATCTCACCTATCAGTGAAATCTAATGAACAAACAAATGAGCAAAATAGAACTAGAGGCATGGAAACAAGGACAAGACTGTGACCAGAGGGGAGAGGGCATAAGGGGGGGAAAGAAGTAGAAGGGTCTAATCAAGGAACATATATAAAGAATCCATAAACATGGGCAACAGGTTGGGGACTGACTATGGGAGGGGGTGTGGGCAGGGTATGGGAGAGCAACAGGGGGAAAACTGGGACAACTTCATAGAACAATACAAACAATTTGTATCTTTTTTTTTTTTTTTTTTTACTGAATTCATTTATCTGTTCTAATAGTTTCTTGGTGGTATCTTTAGGGTGCTTTATATACAGTATCATGTCTTCTGCAAATACAGAAATTTTTGCTTCTTCCTTTCTAACTTGGTTGCCTTTTATCCTTTCTTCTTGTCCAATTGCTGTGGTTAGAACTTCTAGTACTATGTTGAATAACAGTGGTGAAAGCAGACATCTTTGTCATGGTCCCAATCTTAAACATAACACTTGTAGATTTTGCCCACTGAGTATGATGCTGGCAGTGGGTTTATCATATATGGCCTTTATTATGTTTAGGTATGCTCCCTCTATTCACATTTTGCTGAGTTTTTTAAAATCATAAATAGGTGTTGGATTTTTTTTTTTAAGATTTTATTTCATTATTTTTAGAAAGAGGGGAAGGGAGAGAAGCAGAGAGGGAGAGAGACATCAATGTATGGTTGCTTTTCACCTGCCTCCAGCCACAGATCTGACTAGAGACCTGGCTTGCAACCTGGTTATGTGCCCTGGCTGGGGAATCGAACCTGAAACCTTTGGGTTCGCAGGCTGGCACCTTACCCACTGTGCTACCAGCCAGGGCAGGTGCTGGATTTTTTTACATGCTTTTCCTTTATCTATTAATATGATCATGTGGCTTTTATCCTTCATTTTGTTTATGTTGTATATCACATTTATTGATTTGAAGATAGTGTACCAAACTTGCATTCCCAGATTAATCCCACTTGGTCATGGTGTATGATCTTTCTAATGTATTACTGGATTTATATGCTAATATATTTCTATTTTTTTATTATTTTTCAATTACAGTTGTCCCAATTTTTCCCCAGTGCTCTCCCTTCCCCATCACCCCTCACATTCCCACAGACAACCCCCACCCTTTAGCATCTATATTCATCAGCGATATTGGCCTATAAGTTTTTTCTTTGTAGTGTTTTTATTTGGTTTTGGACTCTGGAAAATGTTGTCCTCATAAAATGAGCATAGGAGTCTTCTTCCCTCTTGAAATTTTGGAATAGTTTGAGAATGAGTGGTGTTAATTCTTCTCGGAATGTTTGGTAAATTTCACCTGTGAAGCCATCTGGTCCAGGGCTTTAGTTTTTGGAGAGTCTTTTGATTGCTGCTTCAACTTCACTAGTTGGAATTTGTATATTCAGATTTTCTGAATCTTTCTAATTTAGTTTTGGGAGACTGTGTTTCTAGAAATTTATCTAGTTCATCCAGATTGTCTAATTTGTTGCTATATAGTTGTTTGTAGTATTGTCTTACAATCCTTTGTATTTCTTTGATGTCTGTTATCAGTTTTTCCTTTCATTTCTATTCATTTGGGTTATTTTATTTTTTGTGAGGAGTGTCAATAAATGTTTGAAATCTTGTTTATCTCTTCAAAGAACCAGCTCTTGGATTCATTGAACTTTTGTATTGCTTTTTCAGACTCTACTTTTGTCTATTTCTGCTCTGATGTTTTTCTTTTACTCACTTTAGTTTTGTTTATTGTTCTCTTTCAAGTTACTTTAAGTGTAAAGTTAGATTGCTTATTTGAGCTTTTTCTTGTTTCTTTATATAGGCCTATAATGCTATGAATTTCCCTCCTAGGACAGCTTTCCCTGTGTCCTACAGATTTTTGGTTATGTGGAATTTAATGAACAATCTGAACTAATAGACATAGCTAGAAAGCAGACTGACAACTCTGGGGGTGGGGGATGGGGTGTTGAGGGTTGCACAAAAAGGATAAAGAACTCATGGACATGGGCAACAGTGAAATGATTGCAGGGGGATGGATGTGGGTAAAGGTGGAAGAGAGAATTGGGTTGGATGGATAGATGGTAAGGGAGAAAATACAATAAAAAGAACTATTAATTATTTGTATAAAAGGAGAGAAATTTCATTTTCTTTAAAGGAAGACTCACTATTATAAAGATCTTAGTTCAATCTAAATTAATTTATAAATTCAGTATAATTTCAATCAAAATCCTAGATGGATAAAAAGAACAACACAATCAAGATGGTACTCCATATCCACAGATGCTGCATCCGTGGATTCTGCAAATTGAAAATGATCCTTCCAAAATGTTACCTTGATACTGACATGGACTATGATGTTGTGTCTGTACAGAACATGTACAGATGTTTTTTCTTGCCCTTATTCCCTATATAATGTAACATCTAGTTACATAGTATTTACATTGTATTGGGTATTATAAGTAGTCTAGGAATCATTTAAAGTATACAAAAGGATGTGGATAAGCTATATGCAAGTACTGTATTATGCTACTTTATACAAAGGACTTGAACATTTGCAGTTTTTGGTATTTACAGGGGTGCTGGAACCAATATGCAGATACTAAGGGACAATTGTAGATTTATTCTAACATTTATACAGAAAATAAAGGTCATAAGAAGCTAGTTAACTTCAAAAGAGTTTAGGAGTGCATCCTACTCAGTATCTTATAATCTATAGGATCTGCAATGACGTCTCCTTTAATTTCTCATATAATGTGGCTTCTTTTCTGCTTTATCCACCTAGGTGGAAGTTTTTCAATTTTATCATCTTTTCAAAAGCTGGATATAGGCTTAATTGATATTTCCTGTGTATTTTCTACTCTATTTAAAAAAAATCTGGAGAGAAAATGATAGCTAGTGGGGTGGGGAGGTTAGGAGTGGAAGGAAGGGTTAATCAAAAAGGACTCATGAACATGGACAACAGTATGGTGACTTCTGGGGGAGGGTGTTATAAGGGGATTAAATGGTAAGAGAAAAATACAACAAATATTAAATAAAAAAGTTTTCTTCCTACTTACCTTGAATTTACTTTGTTCTAACTTCTTAAGTGGAATTTTAGATAATTGCCTTTAGACCATCTTCACTACTATAAATACTTAAAACTATACATTTCTTTCTGAGCATTGGTTTTAACTGTATTCCACAAATGTTCATATGCTGTACTTTTCATTTTCATTCCATTTAAAATATTTTCTATTTTCCATTTTTATTTCTGGATTACTTAGATAAGTGTTGTTTAATTTCCAGATATTTGAGAGTTTTGTAAATATATGTTGCTTATTTTCAATTTAATTTTGTTGTATCAGAAAACATACCCTGTTTTCGATCCTTTAAAATATATAGAAACACTTTCATGGCCCAAAATGTGGTTTATCTTGATGAATGTTCTATGTGCATTTGGAAAGAATGTATATTATATTCTTGTTGAGTAAAATGTTCTGGAAATGTTAATTAGGTTAAGTTGGTTGTTAGTGTTATCCAAGTTTTCTATAACCACATTGACTTTCTGTATTGTTCTATTAGTTACTAAAAGAAAAGTGTTAAAATAATTGATTAAGAGTAAAGTGATGGGAGAATCAAGATGAAGGCATAGGTAAACATGTTGCATCTCTCCCCACAACCAGAAGTGGGTACATCTACCTCAAAACTGGAGTCATCCAGAAATTCCTGAATGTTGAACTGCATGTAAGTCTAACAAACAAAATATAGAAGAAATAAATACTCATCCAGACAGGTAAAAGGGGCAGAGCCAGGGCACAGGGAAACAGTTAGGTGAACAAATTGCCAGTGCAGTTGGTGGTGCAGCTGCATGAGTTGATGGCGCAGGCAGGAGAGCAGACAGGAGTTGGCTGGCGAATAGAGATCACAGTAGGGGCACCTATTGAATGCTTGTAGCACCAGACCAGATTATGCAGCTCACTATTCCAGCACAGGGGAAGAAAAATAAAGCCACACTGCTTTTTCTGAATGTGAAAATCAATGGGGCTTGGGGCAGAGGGACTGACAGTCTAAAGGAAGAGTTCATTTACTTCGAGGTCCCCACAGTCCTGAAGTCCCCACAGGCTCACCCACTCTGGGAGTCCCAAAACTAGAGAAAATTAGTTCCATATGGGAAGTGGAAGTGCCTGAAAAGGGGGCCAGTGCTGAGCAAGCAGCATAGGTCTCTCTCAGACCCCTTACCCACATACAGGAGCACAACCTGGAAAAATGGGTCACCCCACACTGAAAAATACCCAAGACTACCTCTTACAATTAACAGGTGCAACAGCTCTACCTAAGAAACCACACACCAAAGCCTGTCCAGATGTGAAGACTGAGAAATATGATTCAAAAAGAGGCACAAATCAAGGTCCCAGTGTTCAAACTAAGTAACAAAGAAATAACCAGCCTGACAGATCCACAGTTTAAAATGCTGGTAATAAAGATGCTCCCAGACTTGGCAGATATGCTTAGGTATGTTAAATGCATAAGGGAAGAAGTGAAGACTGCTAAGTGAAAGGAGGGAAAATCCACGCAGAACCAATGGTGAATGGTAGAAAACCAAGGTTCAAATAGCTGATTTGGAACATTAAAAAAAAATCAACCAGTACAGAATTAGGAAACAAGAATTGAAAAAAAAAAAAAAATGAGAGGCTTAGGAACCTCTAGAATGACTTTAAACATGCCAACAACCAAATAATAGGAATGCCGGAAAAAGAAGAGGAAGGGCAAGAAACTGAAAACTTGTGTGAAAAAAATAATAAAGGAAAATTTCCCTAATTTGGTGAAGGAAATAGAACACAAGTCCAGGAGCCACAGAGAGTCCTAAACAAGCTAGATCCAAGGAGTACCACACTAAGACACAGCATAATTACAATGCCAAAGATTAAAGATGGAGAATTTTATAGGCAGCAAGAGAAGAGAGTTACCTCCAAAGGGGTTCTTATAAGACTATCAGCTGATTTCTCAAAAGAAACTTTGCAGGCAAGAAGAGACAAGCAAGAAACATTCAAAGTAATGAAAAGCAAGGACCTACAACCAAGATCGCTCTATCCACCACAGCTATCATTCAGAATGGAAGGGCAGATAAAATGCTTCCCAGACAAGGTAAAGCTAAAGCTCATCATCACCAGGCCCTTATTATATGAAATGTTAAAAGAGTCTTATTTAAGAAAAAGATCAAAACTATGAACATTATAATGACAACAAACAACTATCAACATTAGAACCTGAAAAATGAAAAATTAAAAGGAAAACAAAAAACAAGCAAATAACCAGAGTAGAATCGGAAACATAGGTATGGGGATCATTGGGAGGGTTGTTAACTAGGAGGGGAAGGAGGCAAATGGGGAATTGGTGCAGGGATTAGGAAACATAGTTGGTGAGTATAAGATACAAGATACCCTGGTTGGTGGCACAGTGGATGGGTGCCGGTCTGCGAACCCAAAGATCGCTGGTTCGATTCCCCAGCCAGGACACATAACCAGGTTGCAAGCCAGGTCTCCAGCTACGTCCATAGCAAACATACATTGATGTTTCTCTCCCTCTCTGCCTCTCTCCCTTCCCCCCTCTCTAAAAATAAAAATAAAATATTTAAAAAAAAAATAAAAAAGATACAAGATAGACAGGGGCAAGATAAAAATAGAGGAAAGTGTGAAATTAGAGAATTTACATGTACAACCCATGGACATGAACTAAGTGGGGAAGGACTGCAGGAGGGAACAGGGGGCTTGGGTGCAGAAGAGCAAAAGGAAAAGAATTTGGGACAACTCTAACAGCATAATCAATAAAACATACCAAAAAAGAATAAAGTGAAAAGACAAATACCTGGAAAAACACAAATGAAAACTGACTCAATGAAATAGAAAAATCTCAAGACTGGTATCTATAAAATAATGAATTCTTTATTTAAAATCTTTCCGTAAGAAAACTATGGACTCAGATAACATCACTAGTGAATTTTAACAACATATGTTTTAATCTGAAGGAGAAATGAAGAAAACAATCTCATTCACAATTGCATCAAAAACAATAAAACATCTAGAAATAAACTTAACCAAGGAACTAAAAGACCTCTACTCTGAAAACTATGACACTGAAGAAACTGAAGAGGACACAAATAAATCAAAGAACATGATGCTCATGAATAGAAAGGATTAATATAGTTAAAATAACCATACCACTCAAAGAGATTTAGAGATTCAATGCTATTTCTATCAAAATACCAACGTCATTCTTCTCAGAACTAGAAAAAAAAAATCCTTAAATTTATGTGAAACCACAAAAACCCTGAATAGCCAAAGCAATCTTGAGAAAGAACAAAGTTGGAGGTATCATGCTCTCTAATCTCAAACTATACTACAAAGCTAAAAGGATTATAACAGTATGGTACTGACACCAAAAGACACATAGGTCAATGGAACAAAATAGAAAGCCCAGAAATAAACCCTCACTTACATGATCTATTGTCTGAGTTGTTCATGAATTCATTAATTTCCTATATTCATGCTATCCTTAAGGATTTTAAAAATTAAAAATGGGAAAATGATGAACAGGAAAATTACAGAAAACCCTCAAAGCTCAACTGCATGTAAAATGATGTTCATAATCATTATTAACCAGAGAAATGCATTAAAACAGTATGATATCACTTTATATCTTTTAGACTGGCAAAATGTTCCATTTTATCATTTGGCAGTGATGTGCATAGGTCTCATTCACTGATGTTGCAAGGATAGTTTGATCAGGTCATTCTAAAAGGTATGGTTGGTTGGTGTGTGTGTCCCCTACAACCCAACAACTCACTTATTATCTATTCAAAGTAATTTTCTACACAGATCCAGGAGCATGTATTAGATATTTTAGTAAAGCAGTATTTATTCTGGAAAGGAATTGGGTTGTCATTTTGGGGTTCATCACTGGAAATGGCATAGATGAAATGTGGTTGAACTCCCATTAAGTACTATCATAAATTAGAGAAAAATTAGGCATGGACTGACCTTAAAAACATATTGCTTATTTTTTTCCTTTTAATTGCTGTTCTTTTACAGTTGTCCTTATTTTTTCTCCCGTTGTTCCCCCATCCTTCCCACTCCCCAGTCCCAGAGTATATTGCTTTTTAAAAAATGAAATGGAATGGAGTTACAATACCCATTATATACATTAAAAATATCTACATGTCAAAACATTTTTCAAGAGCATATAAAAATTATATATTAACTAGGTACTTTTGGGTGGGAAATGAGGAAAAATGGGAATATAAGGTGGTGAGTTAAAAAAAAGTTTTAAGGCCCTGGTTGGTGGCTCAGTGGACAGGCACTAGCCTGTGAACTCAAAGGTCACTGGTTCGATTCCCAGCCAGGGCACATAACCAGGTTGCAAGCCAGGTCTCCAGCCAGGTCTGTAGTTGGAGGCAGGTAAAAGACAACCATACATTGATGTTTCTCTCCCTCTCTGACTCTCCCCTTTCCCCTCTCTCTAAAAATAATAAAATTTTAAAATCTTTTAAAAACGTTTTAATAGAAAAATACAAATGCTCAAGTTGAGACATCAACTTAACCAAACGGTCAAAGTTACCATGTCTGGTAGTGGGATAAACTGATATAAAGTGCCTCCTGATATGATGAATTAAGTATTTATTACTTGTGTATTGTTTTTGCCAACCCACATGTAACCTAAATTTAAACAGAACTGTTAAGAGAAATCCAAATTGAGGTATATCTACAAAATAACTGGCTTGCTCTCTTCAAAATTGTCAAATTCAGACATAGGGAGGTTGAATAACTGTTCTTGGTTACAAGAGACTAGAGATACTGGATTTTAGATTGAAACTTGCATCAGAAATAAGACAACAGTGAGACAAATAATGGGATCCGAGTGTCCAGATTATAGTATATCAATGCAATTTTCCTAACTTTAAAAAACTGTTTCATAACACCTGGGGAATTGAAAGAGTACTCTGGCCCTGGCTGGTAGCACAATGGATGGGGCGCTGGCCTGCGAACCCAAGGGTCGCTGGTTCGGTTCCCAGCCCGGGCGCATAGCCAGGTTGCAGGCCAGGTCTACAGCCAGGTCTGTAGCTGGAGGCAGGTGAAAGGCAACCATACATTCATGTCTCTCTCCCTCTCTGCCTTTCTCCCTTCCCCTCTCTATGAAAATAATAATTAAAAAAAAAAAAAAAAAGAGTACTCCGTGTTACTTTTGAGATGTTAATTCACATACTATAACATTAGCCCTTAAGTTGTACAATTCAGTGGTCACTAGTATATTCACAAAATTGTGAAATCACCACCAGAATATTGAATCCAAAACATTTATCACCTCAAACAGAAAGCCTATACCCATCAGTGCTCACTCTCCACCCCCTCCCTTCCCATAGCCCCTGACAACCATTCATCTACTGTCTCTCTCTAGACTTGCCTGTCCTGGACATTTCATACAAATGGAATTCTACAATGTGGCTTGTTGTGTATGGCTTTTCATTTAATGTAATATTTTCAAGGTTCATCTAAGTTGTAGCATGTATCAACATTTCATTCCTTCTCATGGATGAATAATATTCTATCCTATGGATATACACTTTTTGTTTATTCGTTCATCAGTTGATGGGTATTTGCGTTGTTTTCACTTTGGGCTATTATGAATAGGAATACTGCTGCTGTGAACATGAGTGCTTATAGGTATAAGTACTTGTATATTCTGGTTATACACCTGGGAGTAAAAGTGCTCAGTCATATGAGAACTTTAACTTTTTGAGGAACTGCCAAATGTTTCCAAAATAGCTGTATCATTTTAAACTTCCAGCAGCAGTGTCTTGATATTTATTATGGTAACTTTCAAAGACTGAAATTGTTTCAAAATGGAAACTTTACTGGTGCATCAGACTTGAAAAGGAAACGAAAACCTTACTATGTGACTAGGAATGAAAATCTGATCTTGGTCTTGTAACTAGGGAGTTCTTCATATCATGCTCTAATGTCAACATTGTCTTGTTTAAAGACAAAGGGACTCAAAGAACATCACAAATATTAGAGCAGATATGGGAGAAAGTATCTCTTTGATAATTATGATTTAGATGTGGGAGAACGTGTCTCTTTGATAATTATGATTTATCTAACCTAACCATGTTGCACAAAGACTTTTATCATTATTCAGAGGTTGCCAAATATATCAAGTGGAATGACTCTCTTCCCAGGGCACGAAGACCAGTGGTTTAGAAGTACAGAATAGATGATGGAAATGATCGGTGAACAGGAAGCCAAAAGACACACACACAGAGAAGCATAATCTTCTAAAAACTCCAAAACATTAGCTTTATTTTTACTGAATTCAGCATAGGGTAACAAATGCAGTAGATCCAGGCATTTTTATTTTTATTAAATTTATTGAAGTGACATTGGTTAATAAGATCATACAATTGTCAAGTATACAATTCTATGATACATGATCTGTATATTGCATTGTATGCCCACCACCTGAAGTCAAACATTCTGTCTCCATACATGATCCCCTCTACTCTTCACTATCCCCCACCCCTTTTTCTCTCTAGTAACCACCAAACTGTTGTCTGGGAGTTCTTTTCTTCCTTGTACATACAGACATTTTTGCATTTCTTATATTCATTTTCTGTTTAATATTGTTATTTCATATTAAAATACTTGATTTCTAAGTCCTGGTTGATGGCACAGTGGATAAGGCGCTGGCCTGCTAACCCAAATGTTGCTGGTTCGATTCCCAGCCAGGGCACTAACCAGGTTGCAAGCCAGGTCTCCAGCCAGGTCTGTAGCTGGAGGCAGGTGGAAGGCAACCATACATTGATGTCTTCCTCTCCTCCTCTGCCTCTCTCCCTTCCCCTCTCTCTGAAAATAGTAAATAGATTAAATCTTTTAAAAAATTAAAAAATAAAATAAAATACATGATTTCTTACTAAAAATCTCTAGTTCATATAACCAAGGGTTTATAACTTCTTCCTAAAGTTATATTCCTTTATTATAGGGAACTTATTAGTTTAAATTGCTAGTTTTTAAATGTTTAGGGAATTAAATATATTTACCAGGAAAAGAAAATTAAAATATAATGTAAAAATGGTTTTCTAGAAGCTATTTCCATTCTCTTCTTCCTTTCTCCTATAAACTGGTTGTATCTTTACAAGTTATCTGTCATTCCATAAAAAAGCTGCTCTTCTTCCAGTTTCAAAAGAGATGTTAAGCAGTTTTTTTAAAAATCCAGCTTAGCTAAATTCCAGAGTTCACTTCAGGGAACGAATGGGGTGAAATATTGGGACACAGTAAGAGATACAGATTCTGATAAGGCTGTGAGTCATTCATAAATGTTATGGGGTATGGTAAAGAGTTAACAAAAATAATCCAGGTTCCTACAGGTGGACAAGAAGCCAAAATGAAGAAAAATGGTGAGGTAGCAGGGCAGTGTGATTATGTGCTATGCCTTCTGATAGCTATTATGAATAGAAGCCAAATAACGATTAATAATAACATGTAAGTGATCAATCTTTAAGAATGAAGGCAGAAGGAAGAAAGGATGGTATTACACTTTCTCTCTGGCTCATTCCAATTCCTAAGCTGGTGTGTGATACCATCTTGAGTAAAATAACAATGTCATTCTTTACTAAGGTGATCGATCAGCTTACATGGTGTCCTTTCTGTTCATTCTGTCCAGTGAAGAAGCCCACTGGTTTATGCCTTCTGGAAAAGTCATTCAGAAACTGTACAGGTAAAGATGCATAGGTAAGACTGGCATGGAGAACATGTTTCCAGGTAGCCTGAAACCCAGCAGACAATGTAGCTGTTGCTCAACAAACACAGAAATCTACATTGTATGCCAGGTTCATGCCCCAGACCTGGATGGTGAGCCTGCAAATCCTCCCCATATAAGATTTCAACACAGTTGCCTGCTGTTTCTGGTATTTATCCTCTCTACCCCAGGAAAAAGCCAACCACCAGTCAAGATGCACTGCTAGCACTTACTTACTTCAAGTGAAATTTCATTACACTGTCATACCATCCAATTGTCATTATTTAATCATCATGTTACTATAAGAATGCCATTTAAAGGTCTAGAGATGAAAGAATGGAAGGATGGATGGATAAGACAGACAGGTAAATAGGCAGGTAGATACTTTTGTGACCAAATGACTGATTTAGAGAAAGATAATAAATGGTTTTGTGACCAAATAATACCTTCTACAGGAGAAAGAGAGGGGGGAAAAAGAGAAAATCAATTCATGTGTAAAATATTCAGATCTCCCCCTTGTGGTATTAAAATCAAATATATCACATCATTCATAAAATCTTAATGGTCACCACATTCTGGCTAATTATGGAAGACTTAGTATCTCACAACTTAACTCTGTGTACATAAATCAAGGAAAAGTTTTCTAATAACCTTGGTTTAGGACAGTGTAATAGAAGCTAGAAGATGCCATCAGAGACCCAGTAGCCAGATGTAGCTACTGATTACAAAAGACAGGATCTACACTGGCTACTGAGCCATTGAGGGTACCTACACATTCCAGTAGCTAGATGATGAGCAGCCTTCTCGACAGGAACTCTGTGGAAGGAAAGAAGAAGACATCAATGCTAGAAACTTATGTGAAAATGGTATCAAGAGAGTCAATTACATATCATACTTATTAATATTCTAATAATAATCTCACATATACACTTTAAAATAACCTCTAGATTTACTTAATGTGTATTGATTATTGATCTCTCGGGTGTTAGACCTCCAGCAGCAAATAAAAAGTTTAATATTCCTGCCTTTCTGCATTAATCATTAGTGAGAAAACCTACAATTGATTCATTGGTATGTTTTGCAGTAAAATATCTTATATATGAAAAACAAAAAAGTAAGCAAACAAAAAACCCCAATTCACCATTCTATTTTGGCCTTGGAGCCTCTCTGTTTGCTTTATGCCAGTTTAACTTGGATAATGTAGCAATGCTGCACAATATGCAAAATACATTTCAGTAAAAAAATATTATTTCCTGCTATAAGCTGAGGATGATGTCTATAAAATAACAACAAAAAAACTGAAAAGATCTTTATAAAGTATTCAAAACAGCAAATCACCAGTATGTCACTTCTAAGCTTTCTTCTCATAATACAGTGTAGGTATTTAAAAAGTTTAAAGCTAGTTATCTGCTTCTTCATGTATTCATTCATTCACTCAGATACCACCCCCACCCCCCAAATGCCTCCTTAGGTGCCTTCTCCATATTTTATGCCAGTCACTAGGAGTGTGACAGTAAATGAAGTCTCTCCAATCATGGAACTAATAGTCTATGATTTAAGGTGTGGGGAGAGAAAGAAAAAGTTCAATAGATGTATACACCCATTTCACTGAATAGTGCAACAGTAACAAGGAATGCTATTTTCTATAAGGTAATCAGGGAAAGCCTCCTTGCAAGTGTGACATTTGAGCAGCTCCCTTGAAGGTGAAGAACTATGCATATGATGCTATTTATATGAACTGTTCAGAATAGACAAATTCTTAAGAGACAAAAAATGGATTAGTGGTTGCCTGGGGCTGAGTGGGTGGGGGTGAGAGAAATGTTCTAAAATGGAGTATGAAACTCTGTAAACATACTAAAACCAAATGAGTTGCACATTTTAATTTAAAAAAGAAGTATTATGCATAAACCTGGGGTGAGAAAGAACATGGTAGAGACAAGGTGAGAGACAGAAGAAAGTCCTAAAGTAGGGAAAAAGCCTGGTGTCATGAAAAAAGGTGTTCTTATATTAGCACATGGTCGATGTGGTCCATTATTGTTAGACTTTTGGAATTATTCTAGATAGTAAATGACTATTCAACTTGGCTCTCAGTATATAATTTTATTTTTAAGGATTTTAAAAAGAGATTTTATTTATTATTTTCAGAGAGAAGGTGGGGGAAGGGAGGAAGAAAGGCATCAATGTATGGTTGCCTTTCACCTGCCTCCAGCTACAGGCCTGGCTGGGGACCTGGCTTGCAACCTGGTTTTGTGCCCTGGCTGGGAATTGAACCAGCAACCTTTGGGTTCACAGGCTGACTCCCTTATCCACTGTGCCACCAGCCAGGGTATTTTTAAAGATTTTATTCATTATTTTCAGAGAGAAAGGCAGGGAGGGAAGAAGAAAGGGAGAGAAGCATCAATGTATTGTTGCCTTTCACCTGCCTCCAGCTAAAAACCTGGCTGGAGACCTGGCTTCCAACCTAGGTATGTGCTCTGACTGGGAATTGAACTAGCAACCCTTAGGTTCACAGTCTGGTACCAATCCACTGAGCCACACCAGGCAGGGCCAAGTACATATTTTAAAATCCTACTTTCTTATGAATTTAAAATGCTTTCCCTATCACTTAGAAAAGATTTAGGAAAATTATCCTCAATTGGAAGAAAGACTATACTTAGGACTTTAAATTAGTACAATTTGACTGGGCATATAGCTGGACCACAAAATGAGTGATATTTATTGCCCCTCAAAGCAGATTTTTGAAAAGAAAATGTGTTAGCGATGTTAAAAGATGTCCAGGTTTCTGAGAGCTCTAAATATATAAATTTCAAGGGAATGCTTCAAACTATTTAATCACAGATGTCTAATTTTAAGAAGGAACCCACTTGCCAAGTTGTAATAATACTATTTCGCCAAGAAGTTAGCTTTAGGGGAGGAAATGGTGAAATTTACAAGGTGAAGTAGGTTTTTGTTTGATGGCTATTTTTTCCTTTCTATATAAATTAAAACCAACTGCACCTATGAAGTATAAAGTGGCATTTCCTGAAACCCAGGGCATATACACCAAGGTAGTAAAAAAATAATCTGTACAAATTTGAACCTTACCCTCAGAAATCAAGCATTTGGATGAATGTAATATAACAGCAATGAAATTAAATTAAAAAAGAAAAGAAATCAGCCCTGGCTGGTAGCACAGTGGATAAGGCACTGGCCTGCAAACCCAAAGGTTGCTGGTTTGATTCCCCAGCCAGAGCACATAACCAGGTTGCAAGCCAGGTCTCCAATCAGGTCTGTAGCTGGAGGCAGGTGAAAGGCAACCATACATTGATGTGTCTCTCCCTTTCTTCCTCCCTCTGAGGACAGTAGATAGAATTTTTTTTAAAAAAATCAAGCATTTATGGAATACAAATTTACATTTCATAAATCAATGATGCAAATTACAAATTAGACTAACAACTAAAATGAAGCATGGATGTAGTTTGTTTTGTTTTAATGCCAACATCCAAAGGATTATTTTTTATAAATTTTGGTCTATATTTAGAAGGATGGTATTGTTAATGCTCAGAGCTTGTCTTATCTATCTGCAAATCTTCCTAAGTCTGAAGAACTATTGTTAAAATGGTTCCCCCCTTTTAAATTTATCTAATAGAGAAAGGAAAAACGATAATAATAAAAGTGTATTAAAAGTTACATACTCTACAGATTAGTGTCAACTACTAGCCAATAATACATATTTTAATGTTTATCAAAATATAGACAATAGAGTATATAAGGTGTATCCTATAGCACAGAATATTAACCAATGATACATTTTCAATTATTCTGAATAAAAGTCAAAGAAATAGGGCCTAAGCAAAATGTCACATTATATAACTATTATATAATAATTGAGAAAACAACTAAACCACGGGTACTCAATTGTCAACTCCTACTCATAGTTCAAACAAACAAAAGAAAAATTATAAACATAAAACCTTTGTGCTATTCTAACTTAAAACTGTTTACTTGAGGTATATACAATGGGAAAGAGTTTTAAGGAGAGGAAATTACTAATTAAAAGTTAAGCCTGCCACCTGCTGTTGGAAAACCTACTCAGAACTGGGATAAAGACCATTTCTTAAATGTTAACCAGAATTTGAGATTATCATACAGAATTAGAATAGCAGTGACCTACAAACCAAACCAAGAAGTAAAGAAACCCACTGATGTTTAGAGCTAAAGTAACAAATATAAAATGTCATTTCAAATTTTCACTAAAAATAAAAGAAATGCTGCTTCATGTTATTCAACTAAAGGAAGACTTGCCTTCAACTAAAGACTTGCCCTGTCTTTTTAAGAGATTATCTGTATAATTCTATTTTGTCCCCTCAAAGTATATCCAGAATATCAAACTTATCAAGTTTGACTCCAGATATCCCCTCCAACCCCCACCTATGATATTTCATATTTTATTCTATGAACCAGGAGCCTTATGTAACTAAATACAAATATAGTCAGCTTCTAAAACATATTTATGGACTTGAAAGAACACACACCACTTTGGTATTCCAACAAAGTCAGTGTTTACTTTAGAAATGAACAAAAACTGCCTCTGATGGAGTAATCTCATGTTGTGTTCTTTAACACAAAAACAAACAGAAAGGCCACTCTGAGGCTTGTTGGATATATCTACTACCTTGATTGTGGTGATGGTATGTCATGGGTGTTTGCATATGTCCAAATTAATCAACTTGTGCACATTCAGTATATCAATTTTACCCCAATAAAGCCACTTAATTCTACAACCTAGGAAATAATGCACACATATACACACAGGTGCCACAGGGTGAAATTATGCCAGAGGAAAAACCATTCTTTTAAATACAGGTGTCTAATTAAAGTATGTTTTGTGAACTTTTAATTATTTTTGTGTATGTCAGAGTGTTTGTGCCAGGGTCTCTCTACAACCAGCATGTGGTTGCAAGCCCATCCAACTCTTGCATACCTGAGATCCTGTGACTTCACTGACCAAAAACATTTACACCAGCTGATGGTCACTTGATTCTCACATCACTGTTTAGTAAATTGCTCTTCAAGCCAACTTGAAGACTGAGGTGAACATTTCTAAGATGTTCCTGCTAAAGATATATTTTTAAAGACATTATTTGCCAAATAATTCTAGTCTGAACAGGCATAGGAAGGGAAGAGGTTGGCACAAGATCCGAAAACAAGCTTCTAAAGGCAAAACCACTTACAGCTCATAAAGACAGATTCAGACTAGTTTTTGAAAATTAATATTTAGCAATTACATGAATGCTCTTAATCCTTCTCAATGAAAACCAACTTTTAAAAAATAGACATTGGATGAAAACATGAAATCATTTTACTCATTAAAAACACTCAGTGAAAAGGAGTCATTTTCACCTAAGTAACAGCCTTTTTATGGATGGACAAATTCCAGAAATTAATTGCACTAAATTCACTTGCAAATATCTATTACTCTCCTTTCTCTCTCAGAGAAACCTGTAAGCCATTCTCTTTAAATAATATCCAAAGTATGCAATGACAAGCAAAATAAAGAATATCAAAATGAGGTGACTGTTTTCTGAACTTGTAAGTAATAGAAAAACCAGTCAGTTTCCCAAAGAATTCTTAACTTAAATTTAAATCTCAATTAACCCATTACTATTCTTTAGTATTACTGGAGTCTTTCTAAATTTGGTCTCATTTCTAAACCATGTGCTATTTTCTAAAGGCATCAACATCATATACATATAATCTTGCAGGTTTCATTTATAATCAAATCTCCACCAAGACTCTGCTTTTGCCACTGTATAGAACCATTATCATTCAATGTTCTCATGGTACAAAATTCTTCATTTGGTCTTCCTTGACTCTTCCACTCAAGTTTCACTCAGCTCAGATGGGCTGAAAGAGGAGCAAATAAATATTTGGCCTCTGCACACTGCTTTCCCAGCCTTCACCCTCTGTGAAGCCCAGCTCAGAGATTCTTCTAGAATTCTAAGGGACCTTCTTGGAATCCTTCACAAAGTTAGCTGCATCCTATTTAGGGCCAACTCCTTGACCACTCAGACTATTATCTCAGCTGGAAACACAAGCCAAACTTCCATTTAATTACTTGTTTAGAAATGTGTCTCCCTGAATGTAAGCTCATTGAGGGTAAGAATTGCGTCATAATCTTTTGAGATTCCCCAGGTACTAGCAGAGTGCACTGGGTCTGGGTCACACTAATGTTTTAGTAATTACTTGTCTAATAAAGAACTCTGAGTGAAGTGTCTGATATGTCCACTTCAGGAAAATTCTTTCTTTATCCTTTAAATATTACTTGATTCCCCATATTAGTTTCATGGTACCTTTCTATAAGGTTTGTGGGTGCTTATAAAATCATCCTATTTTAAAAAAATCAGCCTATTTATAAAACAGTGTATTTTTCTAACAAAGCATAAGCTAGTGAAAACACTGTCTTGTAGTAAATGTTTCTATATAATCACTGCAGCACAAGTATAGCCTTTGTTGCACAGAAAAGTCCTATAGGCTCAGATAAGGCTATCTGATTGCCTTCAATTCTATACAATTACAGAAGGTCTACACTGGTGAAATGAAAATAAATTGAGAAATTGGATAGGTAGTTCCATGGGGAGGGATAGGAAAACAGATAAAAGAACAAAAGGAACATCCATTTGGTATCACTTCTTTTGCTGGTGATGATTATAAAATGAACAATATTGTAGTCAAGTGAAGCACCTTCCAAAAGTCATAGATGTCCACCAGAAGCTAACATTGGAATTCAGTTATTATGAGATCTAGATCTATGATGGTATGTTGATTTTTTAATTATGTGGTTTGTGTGTCTTGTACCACAAAGAAAAAGAAGGTAAGACTGCTAAGAGATAGGTGTGACTTGGAGTAGTAAACACAATAAAATATACAAATGATGAATTATAGAATTATATAACTGAAACCTATATAATTTTATTAATCAATGTAACCTCAATAAATCCAAGAAAAAGAAAATCAAAAGATAGATGTGGAGATTTGGAGGGGCTAAAAATGATTTGCAATGATAGAGGGCCAATTATATCTATCATCCTTTTTGATGCTACTTGATGACCTAGAGGCTACAACAACCAAAAGACATTCATTCAGCAAAGGGGAAGTAGATAAAAATGTGCATTCTGTTTATGTAACAAAGAAAAACTGGGAATTAATTGAATTTTATACAGAAATATTGCTCTGATATGATAAACAAAGAAAAAAGGGAGTTTGGAAGTGTTTAAACTTCTATAAAGTGAAAGAAAGACCGCTGCATAAAGTCCAAGCCTACACATAAAGTTTCCCATAAAGTTCCCAGAGCGGTCACCACTGAGTAAACGTCTGACCAGTACTTCAACTAGTCCTAAGGAAATCAAATGTTTCAGTGTTAATACTCAGTACAAAACAAGGGCCATTAAATGCCTTTACACCAGCATTCCTCACCCCCACCTGTACTCATTAGTTGATGCTAGAATATGTCTATGCCCACAGTGGAGGGTTTTGACAGTGTTTAGAGAGAATCACTATCAACCTAATTAAAAATGAGATTAGAGAATGTTAAAAGATCAAGCTCTCAACTTACAATTGGACATATATTTTTGAGATGGTCACAGAAGTAGTCTGAATGTAAAAAGAGAGATACTAAAGAGGGAGAGCAACTGAAAGTGACCATGTGCAGAGGAGAGATGTCAGTTAAGAAGGCCAAGGAGAAAAGGAGTGTAAGAGAAAGATGACACCTAGCTACAACACTGAGGCACTCATGAAACAACAGCTTCATGGGCATCTGCTATTAACTAGGTAGAGCAGAAGTTATTCAGATGGAGAAACCCAGAAAGTTAGGAGAATAAGTCTTGGGAGTTAAAAAAAAAGTTAGAAAAGGTGAGCATCCGGACTACAAGAGAAAGGGAAGATATTCATAGGCCTGGGCAAAGTCAAGAAATTGAGGAAGGAAGTATTTCTTCCTGTGCAGGGTGGGGAAGTAGCAATGGCAATCTTTATCACTAGGTTGGAAAGGGGAAATAACAGAAACAAAACTGCTGTTTATACTGATGGTAAGTAACACAGGAGAAATCTGGTTCCTCTTTCTATGAGTAGAGAAAAAGGTCAAGAAAGGTACTTGGCACTAAAGGATTAGTATAACCTTGAAAG
>PVIW01013182.1:0-28527 GCA_004026585.1 Noctilio leporinus | reverse complement strand
AAAGGGAAAAAAACAGAACCAAATATATGAATACAGTGAATAAGCCTTCAGTGGGCAGGGGGAAGGGGGGAAGGGGGAAGAAGGGGCAAAGAAGGGGAGCCCTTTAGACAAGAACCTAGTATGGAAGAACCATGGACATGGACAACAAGTGGGATTGACTTTGTGGGGGAGTGGGTGGGTGGGGAAGGGGACAGAGGGGAGCAAAAAGGGGATGGATGTAAAATTAAATTAAAAAAAAAAATGATTTTAAAAAAAAAGGACAGAAAAGCACCAACCTTGACTGCCAAACAGAACTGTTCACCTACAAAATGAGAAGTGGTGGCATCTACAACATAAATCTGAAGAAGCTTCTGCATGCAGCCCTGCCCTTGTGCTGGGGTCACATCTTCCCGGACCCGGCAGTGAGCGGTGCTGAGGCTGCTGCCGGGCTGACGCCACCCCTAGCGTAGGCCGCAGCTCTTGGAAGCTTCAAGAAGCAGATCCCAGCAGCTCTCTGGAAGCCGCACCTTTGGTGGCGACTATGCCCTGAGCTGGCCACCAGCCACTCACAATGCCATCTTCCTCTAACCTGCCTACCACTGTCGTGTAAGGCCCTGCTCTGCACCCTGTGGACGCGGCCAGCGAGAAACAGCAAGGGCGCTCGCTTGGCGGGTCTGGGGTGGCGCGTGCTGGCCCGGGGTGTCCTGCGCATGTGCAACCCTCTCGCGCGAACTCCCAGGGGAAGTCGGGGGTCCTGTTGGATTTCTACTTCTACTTGTCGAGAGATTGTCAGGAGACTGAGAAAGAAGAGCAGGCCGCTGCTGAAAAGGCTATGACCAAGGGGAAATTTTAGAATGACTGACTGCTCCAGCCCTGGCTGCTGCTGCTGCGCAAACGGATCGCAGGCTGTTCTGAAGGCTCAGGTGACACGTGTGCCTGGTCGGGGGTTCTCTCCTGAACACTGGAGCCCTCAGCTTGTCACTAACAACAGGTCCTCAAACCCCTGCACTCCGGCCACCGAATGGGTAGGAACACCGAGGGCTCTTAAGCAGAAAAGGGAAATAAGGTTGTTGGAAAAATAAGCTGTTAATAAAAGTAATAAATAAATAAATAAGGAAAAACAGCCCTGGCTGGTGTGGCTCAGTGCATAGGCAACCACCTGCAAACCCAAAGGTTGCTGGTTCGATTCCCAGCCAGGGTACATAACCAGGTTGCAAGCCAGGTCTCCAGCCAGGTCTGTGACTGGAGGCAGGTGAAAGGCAACCATACATTGGTGTCTCGCTCCCTTTCTTCCTACCCCCTCCCCTTCTCTCTGAAAATAATGAATAAAATCTATTCAAAAAAAAAAAAATAGGAAAAACAGAGCAAGGCCCAAACAGTGGGAGTTTCAGAAAGCAAATCTGGAGGAAGACCTCCCTAGTGGCTCATCTGAGTTAGAAGGGGCTGCTTCAAGAAGCCATGAATCACCTCCACAGAGAGGCTAAGTGCTTTGGTGAGCTGTTCATCATATACAGAATTGGAGTAAATTACTGCCCAAGTTCCTTCCCACTCTCGTGTTCCATGGTCTTGGAATCTTCTCATTTAAACCTTATAGAATAACGAAGGGACTTCAGGCATTACATGCCCAATCCATGGGTGAGGAATGAACTGTTGCAGTCAAGGAGGTAGGAAAGTTTAACACATTATGACTGATCATAAAAAACTCATACTTTCATAAGGTGCCGGCCTGCAAACCCAAAGGTTGCTGGTTCGATTCCCCAGCCAGGGCACATAACCAGGTTGCAAGCCAGGTCTCCAGCCAGTTCCTTGGCTAGAGGCAGGTGAAAGGCAACCATACATTGATGTTTCTCTCCCTCTCTGCCTCTCTCCCCTTCTCTCTCTCTGGAAATAATAAAATACTTTAAAAAAAAAAAAAGAAAACTCATACTTTCAAATCCAAACGTTGTCGATCAATAACAAGTTCATTTGTGCTTGCACTTGCATTAACTTTTGTATAAAATTGCTGGTCAACAATGTGTTAAGATAAGAAAAATAACTTAATGGTTCACTTATAATGCCTATCTTAGCCTCCAGGTTTTCTTTCTTTAGTTTCAGACAGACTTTAAGTCAGAAGACACTGTTGGTTAAGAAAGGTCCACCTCCTTCCAAATCTGACTAGATTTGACTGGTTGGTTGCTTTTCTCAGGCATAAAAATAATACCTACCTTGTAGTGGTGGTTGAGAGTGTGAGGGTCTAGCACTTAAATGGTAGCAGCCATTTCTGTCCTGTTCCCTCTGTTTAAAAGGGGGTCTTGCCCTGACTGGTGGCACAGTGGATAAGGCACCAGCCTGCGAACCCAAAGGTCGCTGGTTCCATTCCCAGCCAGGGCACATAACCAGGTTGCGAGCCAGGTCCCCAGCCAGGTCTGTGGCAGGAGGCAGGTGAAAGGCCACCATACGTTGATGTCTCTCTCCCTTTCTGCCTCTCTCCCTACCCCTCTCTCTAAAAAATAATGGATGAAATCTTTAAATAAATAAATAGATAAATAATAAATAAAAAGAGGTCTCACAGACAACTTGGTTGAACACCATTTTTTAGATAAGGAAACTGATATTCAGAAAGGTCAACAGTATCCTAGGGTTATACTGATAATTACTATCAGAGCTGGTCCTTGTGCATGGGTTACCGTCCTCTATCTAGTGGTCTTTATTCTACCAAAGATCAATTTTATACACTGGTGATACAAATACCAGTTTCTCCAACAAATCAATGACATGGAAAATGAATAAATTAAAAGAGATTTAAGAGAATCAACTAAATGCACTGGTTGGAACTTGTTTGAATTCTCACTAGAAAAAAAAAACAAAACCTGTAAAAAGACATTTTGGAAACAACTAGTAAACTAAATATCAACTAGGTTTTTTTAGTTGATATTTTCTTATAATTTTATCAGAGGACAGTGGCATCAGGTACATGTAATTTTTTAAGTTATCGGTTTGATGTATATTGAAGTGTTGACAAGTTACAAAACATGTCTTGAATTTCCTTTAAAAATACTCAGGGAAAAAAGGGGTCATGAATGAAATAAGACTGGCAAATGTTGGTAATTGTTGAAGCCAGCTAATAGCTTCAACATGTCAATAAGCATGAGTGTTTATTAAGCTACTCTTATACTTATACCTTTTTTTATACTATTGGGTTGACTAAAAAGTCCATTTCGTTTTTCCATACTACTCCAATAGTGCTTAGTTGTCTTTAACTTCATTTGAAACAATTTTTGTTAGGTTGTATTGTGACAACTGTCATATCAGTATGCATTTTTAAAAACTTATCAAAATTGGTGAATTTCTGTTCAGCCATTTTAATATTGAAGATAAAGATGATACATAACATTTTTTATGTATTTTGCTTTATTATTCCAAGAAAGGTAAAAACACAATTGAAACACACACGAAAAAGATTTGTGCAGTGTACAGAGAAGGTGCTGTGACTGAATATGTCAAAAGCAGTTTGCAAAGTTTCTTGGTGTTATTGACATTTTGGCCAAATAAGTTTCCTGTGGGGCTGTCTTATGCATTGAAAGATGTTTAGCAGCATCCCTGGCCTCTACCCAGTTAAAGACAATAGTGTGAGATAGCCAACATACTCAAAATATTCAAATCAGTTATTGATGAAAATGAAAAAATATTTTATGGAAAAAAATGCAATGGACTTTTTGGCCAACCCAGTAGAAAATGTCCATTTTAAAAAATACTAATCCACACTTAAGATTGATCAGGTTGAAAGTACACCTTTCCCCTGCCTCCTGTGAAGCAGCTCTGGGAGTGGAAGAGGTAGTCTTGGCCTGGATCACTGCCACTCCCCGGGGTCCGTCACTCACCACCACTACCCAGATCCCCTCACTTGAAGATGCCAGGTTGGGGGCAGGTCAAGAAATCACACTGTGCTTCATATATACTTATCCATACATCATTTAATAGCAAACTGGAAACTTGCCAGTGAAATAGACATGTGCTGTGCTTTCCAGACTCTAAATGTTTATTAAAATTTTTTTAATGAAAAATAAAAAAGCCCTTACATTCTTCATTCTTCTTATGCCCAATACCCTGTTTAATCAGAGACAATGTGAGCCCTTATCAGTAGTTTATTCATATCACCAGTTCTCACTCTCCCTTGGTGTTGTATCTTCCTCTACACATACACACACACACACTTTGTTTGCACATTAATCACATGGAGGGAGACCTACCCTTGGATCCAAATAGAAACTTGCCTAAAATATGCATTCACAGTGTGGTTTGGCTTTGAGCTGTAGGTTTTTCCCTATTAATTTTCTCAAAGGACTTGAGTAAGTTGGGCTTTCATAATTAAAGAAACTGTCTTTGTGGGAACATTTGAAACTTTGGACCACTGAACATACTTATCATTGGAGTCTCAGTCTAATAGCTTGTAATAGCAAATCTGAGGGCATTCTCAGGCCTTCACCTAGTGACTTGATGGAATAGATTAGAGATGGAAGATTGCAGAGGAGAGGGGGGAAATCCATCAACACAGCCTTAGAAAATTTCTTTAAATGATCAAAACTACAAGTTACTTTCAACCCCAAAAATATTTACCTTGATGCCACATTTGCTTCCTTCCTGGTCCTAACTGGTCCTAACCATCCCTGCCTAATTTTACTGCTGTTGTCTCTCTAGTTCATAATTTTCTCAACATTAATGACATTAATAATGCTGTCAGCCATCATAGATATCCCTTTGACAGGTTAGAAACTTGACAAATATTATTGTGGCCAGTGTTATTGTGGAGGAAACAAAAAGATGCATGACTCTCTGTACCAAGGTTTGGATTCCTAGAAAAAAGCATGGAGGCCTGAAGTCATGGGACTTCATAAAGCATTCATTAATAATTGCAAAGTAACACAATTCCAGCAAGAACCATATCTCCCACTTTTTTATGTCTCCCACAATGCTCAGAGCAATCCTTTGCACCTCGTAGAAGCTCAATAAGCAATTAATAGGCATAGAAATGGAGAGTTCCTCTTAGCAATCTCCCACCAGGCATTAAATTCACAAGGTTCACCACTATTAGTATCTATGGGAATCAACCTTATTCAAAATTATATATAAATGCAATGAATTTGTAGCCTTAAATTTTCAAAAACATTGATATTTCCAATCTGAAGAAATAAAGGTATTTTAATCCCATTGCATCTTTTTATTTAAGATAGAGTATTAGACTGGAACAGAGACTATAACTTTTTTTCAAGAAATATCTCCTGTAGTCTCATTCCACTTGCTACAACAAGGCCCCATCACTAAAGATTTATTTTCTTGCTATAAGAGAGCTTGTAATGTAATGACTGACTGGCTTGCATGATTGATTTAGGAAACCAGGCTTATTCCCTGAATCAAAAAAAAAAAGGACATCAGGTAAAGAAGAGATAGTCAAAGAATAACTCTCAGGGTTCACTTTTCTTTCTTTGAATAGGACCACTAGCATCTTTCATCTTTCTTGGGAATGAGGTAACACTCAGAAGGTGGATCTGAGTGTTCAAGTGGCTTCAGTGGATCTACAGCCTTCAGAAAGCACTGACTGTATACAGGGTGTGTGCTATCAATTGGCAGTAACTTTGCATCTCCTTATTTCATGTGTTTCTTACTAATTTTGAAAAACTATGTTTCTAAGGTTATGATTTAACATCATTGTTTCAGATATAAAGTATTAAATTCTGAGAGCAACCATCATGTTGAAGGAATAAGATGTTAGAGCACCCATAGTTTCTGGACTGCATGCAGGGTGAACTGCTAAGGAAATTGTGGACTTCAATAATATCCTTTCATGTACAGTTGACAATGTAAAGAAGGTGTATGATGCTGATCCTGATGTCGCCACACCAACAAGGAAAACACATAAGGTACATAAGGATCTCACAAGTCCAGATATTGTACACAGAATCCAGTAGATCATTGATGAAGATTCAGGATGTTTACCTTGATATTTTGAGAGAAGTAGTTATACCGTGGATGAAGCAAGTCACAAATGGATGTCATTTTATCTTCCAACAAGATGGTGCAAGAATGTCTCAGTGTCAATGTTCCTGAATTTTGGTCAAAGGAAATCTGGCCACCTAGTTCACCAGATGCAAATCCTTTAGACTATTATGTATAGAGCATTTGTGAGAGAAAAGTTAATAAACAACCTCATTCCAATAAAGAGGCTGTTAAAGCTAAGATTGAAAACATTATGATGCCCATGGATAAAGAAAAGTTAATTAAAGCATTCTCAAGATTCCCAAGTCAAGTTGAGTCTATTGCAGCAAATGGAGACTTTTCTGAACAATTTAAAAAATAATGACTATGTTTATGAATAAATTTATTTCAAAATATAACACTTTTGTGGTATGTTATTTATTTTAGTAAAATTTTGCCGATTGATCACACACATCCTGTACACATCCTTCAGCTGTGGCTGAAGAACCCACTGCAGACCTGACCCCTGCCGAAGCTTATGCTCTCATTGAGAAGACTTAAAACAGAAGAGTGGTATTTTTCAAACTAAAGAAAAAGAAGCGCAAACACTAGGGAGAATATAATAAAATGTGAAATATCCAAGAGCTAGGGAGAGTTAAATTAAGGCCACAGTTAAATCAACATAGGCAATAGTAAATAATTTCTCCCATTTGTATAATTCCACAATTGTCTAAATATTCACAGCTGTTACCTCCTTTAATTTTCAAACAATTTTATAAAGTAGGCTTTATCTTCCCCAATTTCTCTATGAGAAAACTGAGTCTCATGTAGTTGAGGTAGTGTGTCCAAGGTCCCTGAGCTAGTAAGTGACAGAGTTGAGCAGAAAATAATTCAGGGCTCTAATCTGCTGACTTGTAGCCATTGATGTTTCCACTTTACCACATTATCCACTCAACACTACATATCTGTGCAGAGCTTTGCTTTACAAAGTATTTTCACAGACATTTTATCATTTGGTCCTCTCAACAGTCCAGGGAGAGAGGCAAAGCAGAAATTCCACAGGAGAGCACACTAAGATCTTGGTGCATTTTCCCGCCTCAAGTCACCAAGCCAGAAACTGTCCATGCATCCTGATTCTCAGCATGGGTACCATTCCTTTACACCTCACTGCGACTTCACTACAGGGCTGAGCAGGAGAAAGGACAAATGCCAACTGGACACATATTTTCATTTCTTCCTATATCTGCACCTATCAAGTAACATTTAAACCATGCAGGGGCTGAGATACATACCCACCTGTTTTCTCAGCAGCTTCCCTGCTTTTTGGAGCATCAGGAATGGTGGGGGCTCATCACATCTCCCTTATACCCCAAATTGCCCTGCACCCCTTTGTTTGGATCAAGGCAATTGAGTTGGATGGTGAATGGAAATCAAGCCCCCAGTTCCCAACACTAAGCTGTCTAGTCTGCCCATGGACCTGCCACAGCCTCCCCTGTTTTGCATGCCCTGTGTGAAGATGGAGAATGAAAGAAAGATAACCCCAGGGTGAGAAGGAGAACCACTTTGGGAAATGTATTCCTGCAGCACCTGGGAGGGAGCTGGCTAATTGGCTCCAAAGGCAGCAGTGGCAGCACAGGCAAGTAAGATTGCTCCATTCTTTATTGACTGGTACAGTAATTTGTTGGGAACCCGTGTTCATTAGCTGTGTGTAAAGTTATATTAGAGGAGAGATGCTGGGTCCTGTGCTGGATGATTGAGCACATAATGCACACCTGATGGGAGGTGCATTATGTAAGAGCGCCTCCGAGAGTAATCGCATTACTTAAGTGGATGTGTTGCATGTATCTGAGTGGGTGCTGCTATGGGAATGCAAAATCAGGAGGCGCTGAAATGTGAAAGGCAACTCTACCTCATATGAAATAAGCCCTCAGCCTTTTGATACCCATTCTCCATATCTATCTCTCTGGTTATCATCTAGAAGTAAAGAGTCTTCCCATTTATCCTATGCTGACTCTTCAGCTTCCATGGGCAAAAGTGGGTAAGCCAGCTACCAGGGTCTATTTGTCTAGGGGACCCTGAAAGAAGGTGGAGAGGCCAGCTCCTCTTCCTTAAAACCTGTCTTAGTCTTTTCTGTGGCATGAGAAAGCTCACTGGCCAATCCCTAGGCTTTAAAAGATTCAAAGGAATTTTTTTTTAAGATTTTATTTATTTTCAGGGAGAAGGGCAGGGAGAGAGGAAGAAAGGAAAAGAAGCATCAGTGTATGGTTGCCTTCCATCTGCCTTCAGCTATGGGCCTGGCTAGAGACCTGGCTTCTGACCTGGTTATGTGCCCTGACTGGGTATCGAACCAGTGACCTTTGGGTTTGCAGGCCAGCACCAATCCACTGAGCCACCAGCAAAGGCTTCAAAGGAATTTTTTTTTAAATAACTTTTTAAGCTACTAGACCAATGGTGTCTCCTATGATAATGCTGCTCAAGTCAAAAGTGGCAAAGAGCCCTAGCTGGTGGCACAGTGAATAGGTGCCAGCCTGCAAACCCCAAGGTCACTGGTTCGATTCCCAGCCAGGGCACATAACAAGGTTGCAAGCCTGGTCTCCAACAAGGTCTGTAGCTGGAGGCAGGTGAAAGGCAACCATACATTGATGTCTCTCTCCCTTCCTCTCTCTCTGAAAATAATAAATAAAATCTTTTTTTTTTAAGTGGCAAATAACTCATTGTATATGCCCCCATTGTCCCCACCTTTGGAGGCATAGAAAGGAACAGCTGGTTAACACTGGTCTTGTGCTGATACCAAAAAAGTATAATCACCCCCACAAGGGAATGTGTCAAAGGGCTACATTTCCATCACTGAGGTCCCATAAAGTACTGACCATCAATCCCCTTCTCTTATCCCTAGTTCACTGCCCTCTGAACCCCCATCCTCTTTTCATAACCACAGCTTTTCAGTGAGACAGAGACATTCACACAAAAGCAATTCTCTGGCTTTACTCCCCCCTACTCTTCAGAATCTGCAGACCCCTGCAGTTCCTCACAAGTCATCCAAGAACCCCAAGAGGCATTTCCTAGGTGCTCCAAAACCAAATTTCTGGACTACTAATGTCCCCTATCCCTATCGCACCTACAGGGTGATAGTACGTGTCTCCCCTCAGTGCTGACACCAACAGCAGCACCTAGCCTCCTGAAGCCTAAGGCTCTATTTGAATCCCTCATCCAAATAGACCACAGCTGGGTCTATACTGCCCACCCTGGTCCTCCAAACATGCCACATTCTAGAAAGAACCGGGTTTCAGTTCACACCAGGACCCAACCCACTTTCAGTGGCCCACAACCACCTACACAATGCAGCCCAGATTGTTCAGCACCACCTCTCTAAAGACCTTATCTCCTAATCAGATTAAATTCTGAGACACTCGGGGTTCAGACTTCAACAAACAAATTTGGGGGGATACAAGGCAGGCCAAACGCTCCCACTGTGATATGATGGTAAGAACCAATTACAATAATGAATATAGTGGCTTACATCAGGTTTCTCTGCACAGTAAATGCAAGTAAACATCATTTATTTCCATTCTAATTATTGTCTCTTTTGATAATATAATTTTGAGCTTTAAATAAAACCCAAAAATCATCAAGTTCATTCCATTTAGAAAGTTTACAATGTCATTGAAAGCTTTGGGCTAGAATAATGTTCTAAACACCTTCGCATCACTTACAAAACTCTTTAGAGCCTGGGTTTGACTGACCTTTCCTAACTGAGTCACTCCTTCACAAAGCTGATGCTCTCTGTCACTCCAGACTTCCGTTTGCTTTCCAGGCACACTGGCCCCATCACACACAGATACCTCTTCCCTCCACTACACAGTTGGTGAACTCCTACACATCCTTCTAGGCCCACACTAAATTTCACTTTTTGTGTGAAACCTTTCTCCTAACCCTGGGTCAAAGTCAGTTTCTCCTGTCATTATGCAGCTAAATCACTTTCTATATAAATTTGCAATTGCATGTGTTGCTTTGCATTTTAACTATTTATTGACTGTTGTAGCTTCTTTACCCTTTTTCACATAGTAAGTGAAATTAGGATGGGCAATATGCTTTACTCAGTCTATCAGTTCTAATGTTAATCTCATCCAGAAACATTCTCACAGGCACATTCAGAAACAATATTTGACCCAATACCCAGGGACCCCATGTCCCAGTCAAGGTGATACATAAAACTAACCACCACACAGTGTTTCCCAAAATCTCTCCCACCTCAGAATGCCTGTCTGCAACAGTGTTTCTCAGGCACTGATGGTCCTTGAGTCACCTGTCTCAGAATCACCTGAGCTGTGTTCTTAGAGATTCTTATTCAGAGGTCTATGTTGGACCCATTCATGAATCACCACTTTCAGGACCGTAACACCTAAACCTATGGATCAATCTCAGCCCTAAAAGTGGGACTCTAAACAAGTCTCAAATTTAAGTGGCTCTCCATTAATAAAAAATAGTGGCAAACTAATTAAAATTCATATGAAGATAGAACCAACCAAACCTGGTATATTCTGTAGAATGAATTATTTGATTAAAGGAATAAATGGTATTTTTTTCATTGATGGGAGACTGTTATAGATGAAGAGACACTTAAGAAATATAAAATCCAGTGCAACATACAATGTATAGAAACCACCTTTAGAGGACATTTGGGAGACAGTCAGAACAATATGAACATGGGTTAGGTACTAGCTAATGTTAGGGAATTATTATTAATTTTGTTATGTGTGATAATGACATCATGAATGTATAGAAAAAAGTGTCTTCTGGCAGAGATGCATATTGAACTATATACAGATGAAGTTATATGATGACTGATATTTGCTTTACATTACTCCATTAAAAAGAACAGGAAAGAAAGATAGAATAATGTTTTCAAGATATTGATAACTGTTAAAAGTGGGTGTTAAGGAAATGGCTTTTGTATACAATTTTCTCCACTGTTATATTGTGTTTTAAATTTTCCATGATAAAATATTTTAAGAAAAAGGAAAAAAACAACCCTCAGGTGATGTTTATGATCCTAAAATTCTGCTTTCCAGGTAGTACAACAGCAAATGCATCATAAGGAAGCAGAAATCAACTCAAAATTTCATAGCCTTCTAACAACTGGTCATACCTAAATCTGGGAGTGGTCAGGGGATGGTCATGGATAAAGGAAGCTGCAGGGGGACTTTCTGCATTGTTTAAGGCAATTTTGGATGACCCATCCAACCAACACCCTGCTCATTCCAATGCAATTCCCCACACTGCTCCTGGTGACCCTGATCTCTAAGAAGCATGAAGGCTGACCACTTCCAGCCAATTTTCCTCATGCCCCATAGTCACTACTCCCATGTTACAGAATCTCTCATCCCAGTTCTGAGTATGGTGAGGACTGAGGGAATCTTTGGTGTGATTTACCACCCACTTTAAACTTTTCAGATGTCTTTTGCCAAACAATGGCAGTGGATCATTCACCTGAGCATCTCTCTAGCTGGCAATTTAAAATATTTGGCAGGCCTTGCAAATAGCTACTTGGTCCAGGCAAGAAACTATTAATGGGGGTCACATAGAAAATGATATTAATTTCACTTACAATGCTACATGTATTTGTACCAGCAGGACCAGGAGAGGTCTAGGTTTATTTTTATTTACTGTTATTGTTTTTTGTTTATATTTTTAAGAAAAATGAAAAGCTCTTGTAGGCTAAGAACCTGTAACTTTTTTAAGTGTGCTCTTTTAAGAATCTGCTTCATTTGGACAACAGGCGGGATTGACTTTGGGGGGAATGGGTGGGTGGGGAGGGGGACAGAGGGAAGCAAAAAGGGGATGGATGTAATACAACAACAATAAAATTAAAAAAAAAAAAAGAATCTGCTTCATTTGAATTTAACAAGATCATATGTTTATTGCCTAGCTTCCTCATTTCCTAATAGACAACTGCTTAGAATTATGAGAAATCCCAAATAATGAAGAAAAACAAGTAATGTCTATTTGTCACTATAGTGTTCATGCTGGAGACAGGCTTGCAAAGTATACTTACTCTTAAGGTTACCAGGACCATTGTATTTTCCTTCATTTTTTGCCCTTTAAAAGTTTTATAGGACATTTGTTTGTGTAAAAGTCACCTTTGCAACTACTGACACAGTTGAACATCGAATTCTGCTCCCTGTTTGAGAATTTCACACACGCAATTGTTCAGTGGCTTTTCCAATCAGCCATGTCCATGATAGATGCATGGCAAAGGTGCCACGCCACAATTATTTTTTCTGTAAATTAATGGTGTTGCATGTCTTTGTTAAAATAAGTGTGTTTGGGGAGGAGGGGTGTAAGGGGATCAAATGGTAATGGCAAAAAATATTATAAAGATTAAATTTTAAAAATTAGTGTATTTGACTTTTCTATTAAGGTATATTATCCTAAATGGGTTATCAGTCAAATTGTTCTCATTAGGAATTCAAAACTCCAAGTTCATCAGGGAATAGGTCTAGAATGGCTAATGATGTTACAAAGCTGCTAACCTTTATTCATAAATGATCCCTGTGATGTCTCAGAAACTCATCTCTTCCTTTGTCCTCCCACAACACTTTCTCTAAGGCAAACACCCCCTGCATCTGGCCTATACAAAAGCCTTCCCTCTTCCATCTCCACCTGCTTCTCTAGCCCTCCATACACACACACACACACACACACACACACACACAGAGTGAAGCTTTGCCCTTCACTCTGACATTCAAAACACCAAACCATCTCTTCAGTTTATCTTATTCGTATCCTCTCACCAATACTCACAGCCACATCCCACAATTTCCAGGCCCTCCCTGCCTGAATGTCCTTGCACCACATCTGTATCTGTCAGAGATCTACCAATTATTTAATACCTGGTCAGATCCTCCAATTCTAGGAAAACTTCTCATGTCTTCCAAATAGAATTGATTTATTCCTCCTAGGCTCATTCTTTGAACACTGCTTACAACTCTTATAGCATACCGAGAGCCAATTTTTTTCTTTTTTTTTTTTTAACTTTATTGTTGTTGTATTACATCCATCCCCTTTTTGCTCCCCTCTGTCCCCCTCCCCACCCACCCATTCCCCCCAAAGTCAATCCCACCTGTTGTCCATGTCCGTGGTTCCTTTATACTAGGTTCTTGCAATTTTTTTCTTATAGTTCCCCAAGTACATACCTTCCCCTCCATCAGACCATGACCCTGGGAGACAGAGGTCTGTCGTGTTCATCTTTGCTTTCCAGGCAAGTACCCAGTAGGTACTCCATACATTTTGGGGTTACCATGAAATGCTAGGCAGCCATTCAAAGGAGATATGAAACTATGAACAAAATAGAGAATTAAGTAAAGAGCAAAGGCAGAAAAATATTTATACCATGCTGCCATTTAGTTAAAATAAAATTAGATATGCACAGAGATATATGGAGATATAAATATATTGGTTGATCTCTAGTAATATATATATCTTTCATAGGATATACACACATAAAAGAAAAACCCTCTAGGGTGGGCAAGGCAGGGGAAAGCAACAGGGGAAAAATAAGGACAACTGTAATTGAACAACAATAAAATAAAAATATTTTTTATGTAATATAATATTTCCCAAGCTATTTTGCAAATAAACTTAACTATTATATCATTTTTTTAATCCCTCTAATAACAGTGGTGGCCACTATAGACGCCACTGATACATGAGTCGGCAGGAGGACAGAGCCTCACTTTCTCTGTGGTCCATTTTAAACTGTTTAAATTTTATTACCATTGCATATACTACCTTGTGCATGTATCACCCACATTACCTCTTCCAAGATAATTCAATTCAATTGAAAGTAATAAAATAAATGTTTGATTTTAATTGAACTAAACTGAACAACCCTGAAATTAATAATAGGACTGGCTGAAGTAGTCAAATTACCCATTCTCAATGAGTTCAGCATCCAGAGAGAATTTTATTTCTCTAATTATATGGTGATCCAAGGCCAAGTTGAATTCATTAGTTTTAATAATAGTAATAATAATGAATATGCTTATAAAATTAATAGATCAGACACAATTTTTTATACTGAGAAATTCTATCCAAGTGTTTAGGTTCTATTGGCCTAATCAGTTCACTAATAATGTGAACTTTTAGCAGTGTTGTTTTTTGGGAGGTTTTGGTTTTTTTTGTTTTTTTGCCCAATTTTATTATTGGAAAATGTTACTAAACAGCAAAAGCTGAAACAGTGCAATAAATACATCATTAAATCTTACAACTACATACATTTTATTGGTAAATCCTATCTGGAAATGTACACATAGAAAGAATAAAAACTGTCCTTAGACTTCAACGTATAGCTTTCTCAAGATGTAGCTTAAGAAATCCCTCTCCATGAAGAATTAGAACATGATATTTGTAGCTAACAGGTTCCCAGACTGGGCTGTGTAGAGAGGTTTGCAAAGGTCTGTGGAAGGTCATTCCTCTTCTAGTTTCTTCCAGACTGAAAATTCATTCTATCAGACCAACTCAAAATACCACAGTTTCCTCTTTAGCTACTCCTATATCTTTCCTTCCTTTGTGACCTGTTAGCAAATACATGAACATTCAAAAAAGATATTTTAAAAATTAAAAGAAACCCTTCCATAGCAAGCACAGACTGCCAGGTGCCTCCTTCGCCCTTTTTGGTGAAAAGACCCTGCTCTGGGCCCCAGGGTTTCATACTTTCATCATTAGCTTAGTCTCTGGAACTACAAATGTTACATATGGCCATTAAATTATCCTGCCATCTCTAAAATCCCTTTTTAAAGAGTCACCTATGATGTATGAGTAGCACTGAAACCCCAATCCTGAAGGCTCTCAGTGGACTGTTGAGGGCACAATGGAGACCCACATGGCAGCGGCAGATCCTGGGGGATGCTAATGAGAGACCGGGCCAGTGCCCAGAGAAGCACTACTTATTATTAACACATTAGCCCTGCAGGGCACTGTGCCAGTTTTAATAAGTAACCAATCTGGCAACCAACCTGCTCATCTATTAAAGATCTAGAAACTCACGGGGAAAAAGTATCTGCCTATACTCTTAATAGCTCATTTCCAGCAGTGCCTAGAAAAGTACTTTTTCATAACAATAAATTCTCAGGCACTGCTAGTTACTATAGGAATCTTTGGTATTATTGCTAATAATAGAATAAGTGGTATTATTCTCTACAACCATTGTGGCCATTATAGAGTATATACTAAATAAACTACCATTGTATTTGTGCTTACAATAATAAACTGTCATATTTTGTTCATCATTGTATTCCCAGAGACTAGCCTGGCTTCTGGCAGGTACCTTGACTCCAAATGAGTATTATATACAGTATGATAGATAATCTACTATTTTATTTCCAAGAAAAAAAAATATTCGATTTCTTAAAAAGTGATTTCTAATTCCTCTAATTTTTTATCTGCAGAGGTGGGCCATACCAGAGGAAAGATGGCAGATCCTGAGAGAAGGAGCTTCTGAGCAAGAAGCTATGCAAGGTTAGTGGTGACTCACCTGCCCTTTTATGTAGACAGTCCTTTCTTTGGAAAAGAAACTGTAACAGTCAATCTTCTGATCCTTCTTTTTAGTGCCCATCTCTTCCCTGTGTCCTCTGGCTCAGGACAGCCTGAATTGCTTACAAAAGTATTTGGAACCACTCTCCCCAAATCAGTAGAAGACATTAGCAATGCCTTTTAAATTTCAGGTTCAATCGTCTACTGGTAGTTGGCAAGAATAGTGGTACAAGCTTTTTGAAGAGCAATTTGGCAGTGTACATAGCAGGAGCTCTAGAATCATGCATATCATTTGGCCCAAATTTTACCACTAGAAATCCAATCCAAGGAAACCATCCAAAATACAAAAAATTCTTTCTAGTCATATTCATTCAGAACCTCATCCATAACAGAGATGTAACCTGAATTTTTAATAATAGCAAAGTGTTTTATTCCATTCACATGCCGAAACATTATGTGCCCATTAAAAATTATTTATGAAGAGCATGTAACAAAGAGAAATACTTATATTTCAATTACAAGCAGAAAATATCCAAAAATATATGTATCAAGAATGATCTTAACTATATAAAAATCTGTGCATAAAATTAAGGGGTTCACCCTGGCCAGTGTGGCTCATTTGGTCAAAGTGTCATCTCATAACCAAAAGGTTGTAGGGTTGGTTCCTTGTTCAGGCACCTACAATCCCCAGTCTGGGCATATACAGGAAGCAACTAATCAATATTTCTCCTCACATCGATGTTTTCTCTCTCTCTAAAAGCAATGAAAAAATGTCCTCAGATAACAATGATAAATAAATAGCTCAATTTCACTAAGGGAAATGCAATTTAAAATTAAAATGAGATACCATTTCACCCCATCAGATTAGCAAAAATTTTTGAAGATCTTATTTATTTATTTTTAGAAAAAGGGGAAGAAAGGAAGAGAAACATTGATGTGAAAGAGAAACATCCATTGGCTGCCTCTAGCACACTCCTCAACCAGGGACCAAACCAGCAACCCAGGTATGTGCTCTGACCAGGAATAAAACCAGCAAACTTTTGCTCTATGCAACCAATTCAGCCACACCACTCAGGGTAGATTAGCAGAATTTAAAGTCTCATAACAGCAAGTGTTGGACTTCCAGTCAAGATGGCAGCATAGGTAAATACAGCTCACCTCCTAGCACGACCACATCAAATTACAACTGAATTATAGAACAACCATCATTCAGAACTGTCAGAAATAGAGTTAAATGGATGTCTGAGACCAAGAATTAAAGAAACCATATCCATGGAGACTGATAGGAAAAGCAGAGATGCAGAACAAGTTGGTCCCACATCCACATCCACATATAGCAGATAAAAATTTGGGAGGGATATCTTGGGAGTGAAAAATCCCAGCCCACACTAGGGCCCCCAGCCAGGGGCTCAAGTGCCAGGAAGTTAAATCCACATAACTTCTGGCTGAAAAACCTGTAGGGATTGAATAAGTGGAAGAAATCGAGATGCAACATTTTCCCATTAAGCGTCCACATATGGATTTACTCAGATTCACTCCCTCTGAGCCCCAGCACCAAGGGCAGCATCTTGAAAGGCACCAGAGGCACACAGGGAGGGACTGAAGTGTCTAGCATCAAGGCAAGAGTTGGAACAGCTTTTTCTTTTTTAAAAAAAAAAGCCAGGTAGAGGCCATTGTCCTTTTCTGAATCCTTCCCCAACAGAGCCACAGAGCCAGCAGCCAAATGCCATATCTGAGACTCTATCAACCTGGCTAACACTGTTTGACCTGCCCTGGAGATCCCCTAGGGCTCTGTTTCATCCATTTTACAAATGTTGACAGTGAATTTTTCATATGAATGGGTCTTGGCTCATGATTCACAACTTCCTAAATCCTCTCAAGCAAACGGCCTCAGAAAGCCTTAGGCTTTATACCTGTTGCTAAGTGGCCCCAGCCCCAGCACTATAGCAACCAGCCTAGGTCCACAGCTTGGCTTCACCTGGGAATCTCTAAGCCCAGCACAAGTAGCAGCATCTCAGATTGCTTTATAGCTCAGGCAGGGTGGCCCTGACCAAAGCACAAGTGAGGACTGATATTCACCTGCACCACCTGGGAAACCCCAGGGCCTGAGCACCCAGGGGACAACTACAGACCACATCAGAGCACCATCACCCTGCTACTGCACAGCTGATATTCTATGGAGGGCAGAATTGAGGGTCAGTGGTCATAGCCAATCCAGCTGACTAGCCTGGGTAAATCCCTCCCATTGACCTGCCAACAGCAACCAAGGCTTAACTACAAGAAGAGAATGTACTCAGCCCACATGAAGGATGCACCTTGAGTACCCAACTTGAGTGACAGTGGAGGCCGTGCCACTGGATCCTATAGGACACCTACTGCATTAGGCCACACTACCAAGACACAGAGCCAAAGAAGCTCTACCTAATACTATAGAAACAAATACAGGGAGGCTTCCAAAATGAGGAGACAAAGAAACATGACCCAAATGAAAGCACAGATCAAAATTCCAGGAAAAGAACTACATGAAATGGAGATAAGCAATTTATCAAACGCAGAGTTCAAAACACTGGTTATAAGGATACTCAAGGAACTTAGTGAGGACCTTAACCACATAAAAAACATCCAGTCAGAAGTGAGGATACACTAATGGAAATAAAAGACAATTTACAGGGAAACAATAGTGGACTGCATGAAGCCAAGAATCAAATCAATGATTAGGAACATAAGAAAGCAAAAAATACAACCAATCAAAACAACACAAAGAAAAAAGAATCAAAAAAAAAAAAAAAAAAATGAGGATAGTATGAGCCTCTGGAACAACTTGAAGCATTCCAATAGTTGCATTACAGGGCTTCCAGAGGAGAAGAGAAAGAGCAAGGAATTGGAAATTTATTTGAAAAAATAATGAAAGAAAGCCTCCCTAATTTGGTGGAGGAAGTAGACATGAAAGTTCAAGAAGCACAGAGAGTCCCAAACAAAATGGAAGCAAAGGGTCCCACTCATAATTAAAATGCTAAAGATTAAACATAAAGAGAGAATCTTAAAAGCAGCAAGAGAAATGCAGTTAGTTACTGTATATAGAATACCCTATAGGGGAGTTCCCATAAGACTATCAGCTGATTTCTCAAAAGAAACTCTATAGGCTAAAAGGGATTAGCAAGAAGTATTCAGTCATGAAATGAAGGGACCTACAGCCAAGATTGCTCTACCCAGCAAAGCTATCATTTAGATCAAAGGGCAGATAAAGAGTTCCCAAGACAAGAAAAAAACTGAAGGAGTTCATCATCACCAAGCCATTATTGTATGAAATGTTAAAGGGACTTATTTTAAAAAAACTAGAAAATCAAAAATGTGATGGCAATAAATACCTATCTATCAACAATTGGATCTTTAAAAAAAAAAAAAAAAAACGAAGCAAACAAGAAGAATAGAGGCATAATCATGGATACAGAAAGAATTTTGATGGTTGCCAGGTGGGTGGGGGAATGGGTGAAGAAGTGAGGGATTAAGAAATACAAATAGGTAGTTATAGAATAGCCATGGGGATTTAGAGCACAGTATAGGAAATGGAGTAGCCAAAGAACTTATATATGTGACCCACGGACATGAACAATGGTGTGGGGATTGTTTGAGGGAGTGGGGAGTGCTGGGTGGAGGGAGGCAAAGGGTTAAAATGTGGGCTAACTATAATAGCATAATCAATAAAATATAATTTGAAAAATAAAAAGGTAATAGTAATAATAATAAAAATTAAAATACCAGTGTTGGTGAAGCTGTGGAATACTGGAAAGTAATATCCTAGGTTGTCAATATCTAATAAAGGTGAACAATTTCTTCTTGGGTATATACCCAATGGAAATTTTCTTCATGTACATAAAGAGACAACCATAAAAGTTTACTCTCTATGCCCTGGCCAGCATGGCTCAGTTGGTTGGGCTTGATCCTGCAAAGTGAAAGGTCAACAGTTGATTCCTTGTCAGGCCACATGTATGGCTTGTGAGTTTAGTCCCCATTTGGAGTGTAGTATGCAAGAGGCAGCCAATTGATGTTTCTCTCTCACATTGATGTTTCTCTCCTTCTCTTTCTCTCTCTCTTTTCCTCCATCTAGAATCAATTTTTTTAATTTACTGTTTGTAAAAATAAATTATGAAACAACTTATAGTTCATTTTTAATTTCTATTCATAAAGGAATAGATGAATAAATGATAGTCAAGTCATACAAAGGAATACTCTTTATACAGCAATGAAAAATGGAGGGGCTAGAGCTACATCAGCATGGCTAATTCTCCCAAACATAATATTAAGTACCAAATGCCATGCATAAAACATGATTATGTAAATTTTTAAAATGTAAAGTAACATTTTTACATTACTTAATAAGGGACACACCAGTTGTTCATCTCAATTATCATGCATGTTTAGACTTCATCAGTTCTTCTGAATTGTTTCTTGTCCCTTATAAGAATATAAAGAGATACAGTATAATGGTTATCTCCTCAGGACAGGGAATAAGGCATGACAGGAAAAGGGGACAAAGAGAGCTTCAATAATACAAATGAGGCCCTGGCTGGTGTGGCTCAGTGGATTGGCACTAGCCTGTGAACCCAAGGGTCACTGGTTCAATTCCCAGTTAGGACACATAACCAGGTTGCAAGCCAGGTCTCCATCCAGGTCTGTAGCTGGAGGCAGGTGAAAGACAACCATACATTGATGCTTCTCTCCCTTTCCTCCTCCCTCCCTGCCCTTCTCTCTAAAAATAATGAATAAAATCTTTTTTTTTTTTTAAATGGGCACAGGAGCTGCACAGACACTTCTCTGAGGAGTACATATAAAGGGCCCATAGGCATATGACAGAATGCTCAACATCACTAGCCATCAAAGATGAAAATTAAAACCACAATGAGATAGCACCTCACACAGGTCAGAATGGCCATCATTAACAAATCAACAAACAAGAAGGCAGTACATGAGGCAGGGGAGAGCAGCGGGAGAAAAAGATAAATGTAATACAACAACAATAAATTAATTTTAAGACAAACAAAAAAAATACAGAGTGTGAATTAACTGTGGGACCATGGAGTTGGATGAGGCGGGGGGGGGGGGGGGGGGGGGGGGGGGGGGGGGGGGGGGAGGGGAATGGGGGACAATTTGAGATAATTGTAAAAGAATAACAATAAAAAGGCAAAAATGGAAAAATGTAAATGCATTTGGGTCCTAAGAAAATTATGAAGTGCCACATCAGCTCTAGCCACAGTTTGTGAAGTAGGTGATTATGGGGACAATAAAGAAAAATGTTATTAAATCAGTAACAAAAAATAAAAGAGCAATCTTGGCTGTAGGTTCATGCTTATCATGACTTTGAACATTTCTTGCTAATCCCTTCTAGCCTACAAAGTTTCTTTTGAGAAATCAGCTGACATATATATATATATATATATATATATATATATATATATATATATATGTACCCTTTCCTCTCTCTCTAAAATCAATAAGCATATCCTCAGGTGAGAATTTTATTTAATTAAATATGTATTGCATATATAAGAAATAAATAGATGACACAAAAGAGAAAGACATTAACTATATCTATATAACACAATGGCTACCTCTCTATGATGGGATAGAGATGAGAGTCTTCTTTTATTTTTTCACTATTTGCTAAGCAAGTATAACCTGGTACAAACAAGGTACAAATAAGGAGGCACCAGGTAGAGCCAGGAACCATAGAGGTAACGGGCATTTAGGGGAGAAGTGACGATGTGAGGGCACTTTTTCTGGATCTCTCCTGCTGAGTCTTTCCTCCAAGTAATTTCTGTCCTCAGCATAAATTTACTGGGCTTAGAATACCACGACCATTTTCTGCAGCATCTATGAATTCAATTCAGTTGGTCAAAGATATACTATAGACCTACAATATACTTGGCACACTAAAGAAGCCTTACCTGGTCTCTTGTCTGTCGCTATCCACCCTAGACTAAAGGTCCAGTTCTGGTCACTACCAGCCTGCCTAAGGTACCTTTCAAAACTAATCAGCCTGGTCCTATCTGGAGATAGAACCTAGTGGATCAAGATGTGCTTGACTCTACCTAGTGATATAGTGCAAAAGACTACATGAGAAACTGTTGACAGTGATTCCTAGTAGTAATAAATAGTGTTATTTTATATTTTAACCCTGTTTTGAATTTTTAAAATATGTATATTTTAGCTTTAGCTATACTTTTAAATATATTCCTCTGATTTGTTTAGAAATTAGTTATAATTACATTTTCAAATGCATGTGTAGATACACGAGGTCTGTTTCAAAAGTATTGAGCCAACATCAATATATTTAAAAGAGTTTGCATGGGCAATACCTTCAGGACAGACCATATATTTATATGGATATCTGCACATACATAATGTATGTATATTTCATATATATATGGGTATTATGCATGTATATATTATACATTTTGTTACACATAACATTTTAATATTTTATGGTCTATATTTTATTATATATTATAATTTTACATCATATATTGTGTGTTTTCAAGATTTTATTTATTTGTTTCTAGAAAGGGGATAAGAAAAGGATAAAAAGAGGGAGAGAAACAAACATGTGTAGTTGCCTCTCACACATCCCAACTGGGGACCTGGCCTGCAACCCAGGCATGTGCCCTAATCATAAATTGAATTAGTGACCCTTTGGTTCACAGGCCAGCACTCAATCCACTGAGCCACACTAGTCAGGGCAATATTTTTTACATATTATTTATAAATAAATTTAAACACAGACACACTGGATCTGCATGAATAGAGACATACAAATATTGAACTGCATTATTGTGGCTATTAAATGATACTGACTTTAAAAACTTGAAAATACAATTCTATTTCTTAAATATTTTTTCTACTTCTTTTCCTTCTACCTACATACATTTTGTTTGTGCTTTAATTAAAATGACAAAATGTTTCTAGTGGATAATATTAAGTCCAATCCAATTATTATAAATTTCAAGTAAAGAGTCCAAATTAATCACAACTTAGAATGTTTCCTTTGTGACTCCACAAAATATCTATTATTATGGAGGGTTCTTGAAAAATATGATTATTCAAAACACCAATTGATGATTCAGTGGGAGGGCAGTTATAAGAGGAAGAGAGAATATTTAGTCAAGAAGGTGAAAAACTGAAAAAATAAAGCTAGAAAAGAGAACATCTATGTCTGTTGGGGAAGATTTATAAAAAGTAAATGTGATTACAAGGGAAGTAGTATTTCTTTGTAACTGGAACTTGGCAGGAAGGACATTACAATATGACAGAATTTAAATAGACTAGATTTGGAAAGGTAAAATTATAAAGCTATAACAAATGCCAAGAGATCTCCCAGGATCTTGAAAAGAATAGCAGTTATTTGATTATATACAATACTGATAATATGTGAGGCAAAATTAAACATAAAAATATTAATCTATATTCTGCCTAGATCAGTAAGAGCAATCTTAGCAAAAAGTGGACAAAAACAAATGCTTGTCTATTGCATTTCTAAAGATCTCTTAGAAGAGGAATCATACAAACATATACAGAGTGGACTAAACATTCCAATTTGCATGGGACAAATGAAATTCCTGGGATACAGGACTTTCGGTGCTAAAAACAGCCCAGGCAAACTGGTAACAAATTGGTTACCCAAACACAGAGGCAGACAAACGTAAAAGATAGATAAGCCCTGGCAGGTGTGGCTCAGTTGGAGCTTCGTCCCACACAAGAAATGGGCACAGGTTGAATTCCCAGTCAGGGCACATAACACAGGTTGTAGGTTCAGTCCTTGGTCGGAGGCAACCTATTGATGTTCTCTCTCTCTCTTCTTCCTCTCTCTCAAATCAATAAATATATCCGCAGGTGAGGACTAGAAAATAAAAACATTTAGGACCTCTGGCCAAGAGGAAGCATAGTTAGACACACTGCATCTCCCTCCACAACTAAAAAAGAATACAACTACCTCAAAACTGAAGAATTTCCAGGAAATCAAGCTGCATGGAAGTCTGAAAAAGATAAAGATAAAGAAGAACTACTCATCCAAACATAGGAGGGGCAGAGCCAGGGTGAAGAGGACACGACGTGGAGGTGGTGGTGGCTGTGGTGGTTAACAGTGGCTGTGGCTGGCTGGTGGAAAGCATAGTCGCACATTTTAAAAAGTAGGGAGGGACACCTGGGTAGCACTCCCAGCCGCAGACTAGACCTTCCAGCTCACAATTCCAGCACCAAGGAAAATAAAGCCTCATTGTTTCTGACTGTGAAAACCAGTGGGAGTTGGGGCAGGGGAAGAAACTGCTGGTCTCTCAGCAGAATTCATTTGCTTAGAGGCCCCGAAGTCCTAGAATATCCACAGGCCCACCCACTCTGGGAACCACAGCCAGGGCAACAGCTAGAGAGGCATCAGTTCCATACAGAAAACAGGAGAAGTGCCTGGAAAATGGTCAAGTGCTGAGCAAGCATCATTTTTCCCTCTCACACACCTCACCCACAGACTGCACCACAACATAGTGAAATGAGTCACCTGTACTAATGAATACCTAAGACTCCACCCCTTAAAATGTAACAGGTGTGATAGCTTTACGTAAAACACAGGCAAACACAGGAGCCTGCCAAGTTGAGGAGACAGAGAAGTATGACCCAAAAGAGAAAACAAGCTCTGGCTGGTAGCACAGTGGATAAGGCACTGGCCTTCAAAACCTAATGGTCACTGGTTTGATTCCCAGCAGGACATATAACCAGGTTGATAGCCAGGTCCATAGCTGGAAGCAGGTGAAAGGCAACCACACATTGATGTTTCTCTCCCTCTCTGCCTCTCTCCTTTTCCCTCTCTCTAAAAGTAATAAATTAAATTATTTTTAAAGAGTTTAAAAAAAAAAAAAAAAGACCAGACATGAAGCCAAGGTGGCCCAGGAGCAGAGTCCTTGCTGCACAGAGAGGCCGCTCCCTGATGGTGACATATCCATCCCTGCACATATACACGTACCCGTAGGGTGCCTAGGCTGTGCCCACGGGGCTCCCTTGGCATGCTTTGGGTTAGACACATTTTGTAATGAGCAGAGCTGTATGGCTGGTAACTGCTCTCATTTGGGGTGTCCTGTGCTATCTGTTCATGTGCACTGACCTTCCATTATGTGCCCATGCTGTGTGCAAGCCTTCCAAGTATATGCCTCATGAATTAAATTATTTCTCACAAAATGGAGTTTCATTATAATGCATAAAAAAAAGACTTTGGCAGAAGTTGAAGTGTGTGCTTATGGAACTGCAGCACAGATATACCTCATTTTAACCAATTGATACTCTCTCTAAAATTATGTGCAAATCAATTCTAAAAGATCAGACAGTTCCAAACATATTCTGGGAGTGTGCTGTGTTAAAATGTCTGTGTCAAAGTTTCCTGTGAGGCAGGATCAGGCAGATACCAGGCTTGCTCAGGGTAAGGTGCCCCCCCACCGCCCCCCATCCAGAAAACAACTCTTATATTACCTGGAACTTAATGTTGCATATATTACATGGTTATGTGAGTTTTTAAATCCATTGATTAAAATTATTTCTCTCTCTAAAAAAGAAAAAGAGAGAGAGAAAACATGCCAAGGTTCCAGTGGGCAAACTAAGTGATGAGGAGATAACAAACCTAACAGAGTTCAAAACACTGGTGATAGAAATGCTCACAGATGTGACAGGTATGCTTAGGTATGCTTAAGTATGACAAACACATAAGGGAAGAAGTGAAAGCTATACTAAGTGAACCGAAGGAAAATCCACAGGAAACCAGCGATGAAGAAAAGGAAGCCAGGGTTCAAATCAATGATGTGGAACATAAGAATAACAATCAACCAGTACAGAATAAAGAAACAAGAATTGAAAAAAATGAGAAGAGGCTTAAGGACAACTTTAAATGTGCCAACATCCAAATCATAGGGGTGCCAGAAGGGGAAAACAAAGAGCAAGAATTTGAAAACTTATGTGAAAAAGTAATAGAGGAAAACTTCCCAAATTTAGCAGAGGAAATAGACATAGAAGTCCAGGAAGCACAGGTAGTCCCAAACAAACTAGACCCAAAGAGGACCAGACCAAGACACATCATAATTAAAATGCCAAAGGTTAAAGATAAAGAGAGAATCTTAAAAGCAGGAAGAGAAAAGAAGAGAGTTACCTATAAAAGGGTTCCTGTAAGACTATCAGCTGATTTCTCAAAAGAAACTTTGCAGGCAAGAAGGGACTGGCAAAAAGAATTCAAAGTGATGAAAAGGAAGGACCTATAACCTGGATTATATATCTGGATGCTGGATAACCTCTATCCAGCAAAGCTATCATTTAGAATGGAAGGGCAGATAAAGTGCTTCCCATACAAGGTAAAGCTAAAGGAGTTCATCATCACCAAGCCCTTATTTTATAGGACATTAAAGGGACTTACTTAAGAAAAAGAGGATTGAAACTGTGAACATTAAAATGAAATGACAATAAACTCACAACTATCAACAATAGAACCTAAAAAAAAACTAAAAACAAAAATAAGCTAAGCCAACAACCGGCATAGGAACAGATCATAGTATGAGGACCATATGGAGGGTTATCAGCTGGAAGGGGGAATGGGGAGAAATAGAGTAATGTGCAGGCATTAAGAATCATAATTGGTAGGTACAAAATAGACAGGGACAAGTTAAGAATAATATAGGAAAGGGTGAAGCCACAGAACTTATATGCACAACCCATGCACATGAACTAAGGTGGGTAGAATTGCTGGAGGGAAGGTGGTACTCGGCAAAGGGGAGCAAAGGGAAAAGAAATTAGAACAACTGTAAAGTAACAGCATAATCAATAAAATACTTTAAAATATAAATAAAATAAAAATTGTTTAAAGTTAAAAAGGCAGATGATAGATAATGAACATATTAGGTTGGCCAAAAAGTTTGTTTGGCTTTGTCCATAAGATGACTCTAGTAGCACTTACTTGTCTTTAAATTCATCTGGAGCAATTTTGTTGGATTGTATTGTGAGAGCTGTCATATCAGTGTACATTTTTTAAAAACATCAAAATTGGTGACTTACTGTGTAGCCATTTTAATATTAAAGATAGAAGAAAATATGCAACACTTTTAGCATATTATGCTTTATTATTTCAAGAAAGGTAGAAATGTAATTGAAACACTTAAAAAGAGTCATACAATGTATGGAAAAGGTGCTGTGACTGTTTGAACTGTCAAACGTGGTTTCTGCCCTGGCTGGTGGCACAGTGGATAAGGTGCTGGCCTACGAACCCAAAAGTCACTGGTTCAATTCCCCAGCCAGGGCACATAACCAGGTTGCAAACCAGGTCTCCAGCCTGGTCCACAGCTGGAGGCAGGTGAAAGGCAACCATACATTGATGTCTCTCTCCCTCTCTGCCTCTCTCCCTACACCTTCCTCTAAAAATAATAAATAATTTTTTTAATCTTTAAAAAAAACATGGTTTGTGAAGCTTTTTGCTGGAAGTTTCTTGCTGGACAATGCTCCATGTGGGATAGACCAGTGGAAGTTGATAGCAATCAAATTGAGACATTAATTGAGAACAATCAATGTTACACCACACAAGAGACAGCTGACATACTCAAAATACCCAAATCAATACTTACTAGTGAAAATAAAAAGATATGTTTTGTATTGTACTGATAAAACTAAACAGACTTCTTGGCCAGCCCAATAGATACCCTTTCTTACAAGTCTCTGGGCATGTTGTGGACAATTACAAAAAGAAATAAAACAAAATAATTATTGTGGCTTCTACTAGTTTTTAAGTATTTAGTGCAGTTTTAGGTTCACAGCAAAAATGAGAGTAAGGAATGGAGATGTCTAGTATACTCTCTGCCCCAACACAAGCACAGCTCTCTCATTGTCAACATTCCCAACCAGGTTAGTAATATTTGCTACAATTGAAGAACTACATTGATGCATCATTATCATCCAAAATTCATAATTTATATTAGGGTTCATTCTTAGTGGTGGCATTCTATGGGCTTGGCAAGTGTATAATAACATGTATCTACCACTATAGTATCATACATAGTAGTTTCAGTACCCTAAAAATCCTCTGTACTTTGCCTTTTCATCTCCTCCTAGCCCCTAGTCTTTTTACTGTCTCCCATAGTTTTGCTGTTTCCAGAATGTCACATAGTTGTAATCATATAGTATGAAAGCCTTTTTAGATTGGCTTGGTAATGTGCATTTAAGTTTCCTCCATGTCTTTTCATGGTCTGATTGCTCATTTCTTTCTAGCAATGAATAACATTCCATTGTTTGGATATACTACATTTCATTTTTCCAATCACTTATAAACACATCTTGGTTGCTTCCAAGTCTTGGCCACTATGAATAAAGCTGTTTAAAACATCTGTGTGCAGGTTATTTGTGTGGGTGTAAGTTTTCAACTCCTTTGAGTAAACATCAAAGAGCAAAATTGCTGGATCACATGGCAAAAGTATGTTTGATTTTGTAAAAAACAGCCAAACTGTCTTCTGATGTGGCTACCATTTTGCATTCCCACCAGCAATGAATAAGAGTCCCTATTTCTCCACACCCTCATCAGCATTTGGTTTTATCAGTGTTCTAGATTTTGATCATTTTTAGTAAGTGTGTAATGTTATTTTATTGTTGCTTTTATTTGCATTTCCCTGATGGCATATGATTTGGAACTTTTTTTTTTTAATTTTATTGTTGTTGTATTACATCCATCCCTTTTTTGCTCCCCTCTGTCCACCTCCCCACCCACCCATTCCCCCCCAAAGTCAATCCCACCTGTTGTCCATGTCCATGGTTCCTTTATACTAGGTTCTTGTCTAAGCTGCTCCCCTTTCTTGTCTCTACCTCCCCCCTCCCCCCAACCCCTTTCCCCCTGACCACTGCAGGCCTATTCCTTGTATTCATACACTTGGTTCTGTTTTGCTTGTTGTTAGTTTTGCTCATTATTGTCCCATAATGGGTGAGATCATATGATACCTGTCCTTCACTGACTGGCTTATTTCACTAAGCATAATACTCTCCAGTTCCATCCATGTTGTTGCA